>ONZP01000107.1:0-208977 GCA_900312805.1 Fusarium torulosum
CGGGCAGAACCTCATTTTTTGCCATTTTACTTAAATTAAGTAGCATACCCCCACCCTCACATCTATTAATTTACAAACAGCCAAAAAGAATATTTTATCCACTCTATAGTATTATTAAATGCACTGCTGGATATCTGAGAATAGTTAATTACTAGTTATGTTAATAAGTTAAGTTTTATAATTAATAACGTGATGCGTAGGAGTTTCTCTGTGATTTATAAAAATGACCAACATAGCGTATAGGACACTCTGCCAGGGCTTATATATACCAACGAGGCTCACCTAGCGCCAAGGCGACATTATAAACATTAGCAATTTTATTTTATTCTTTGTGAGCTTTGAGTGTATAGCAATTGCTACTCTGTCCAGTCAATGTACCATAGTATGGTGGAGGTTACCCTGGAGCTTGAGAAGAAAGCTTTCCCTCTAGTGGTATGAAGGGGAAGTGTCTTTAATAGGTAACTATAAATGAATAGCCATGCCTGAATTTGAACAGACCAGCTGATTATATAATCCTTCCTGCCACAATTAACAATCCACGTCGTAATTCCTCGTGGTAAGTAGCTATCTCTTGAAGGGAGTTAGGAAATACTCATTTGCTCAGGTTTCGGCATAAAGAAGCCAAGGCTAAGATACAGAGACTCAGTCCAATTAAAAATTTGGACCAAGGATAACGTCGATGCTCTTCCAACTCTGTTCCAAACGGATGACACCTCAGCAAGTCTCGAGGGATGTACCAAATGGCAAGTTGCTCGAGCTACGTCTGCAGCAACAACATTCTTCAAGCCAATTCATGTTGACAGGGACGATATAGAGCTCATAGACGCGGGCTTTGGATACAACAACCCGTGTGAGATCATCATCACTGAAGCACGAGCCCAGTTCCCCAATGGGAAGAAGATGCAGGTTCTCAGCATTGTCACCGGCCTTGGAGACGTCGTTAGTATCGACGACACCAGAAAATCTATTCTCAAAGCCTTAAAGTGCATGGTAACTACTTCGAGGAAAGTGGACTTTAGATTGGTCGAATATTACGGTGATGAGGGAGTGCATTACCGATTCAATGTCGACAGAGGACTTGACGATGTTACACTTTCAGATTGGGAAAAGTCAAGCAAAATCTCTGCTCACACTCGAAACTACTTGGAGGAGAACAAGAGGGCGATCAAGACATTTATTCACTGTCTGACACAACACATTGAGGCGAACCATGGCACAAATGCGGCCGAATTCTCGCAGGAGCTGACTGGTTAGTCTGACTAGAACTTCTAGATTTACTCCATAGCTAACAAATATAAGTTACCACAACTCATTGGATCCCGTTTCTTGAAAACCCAGACTTTATCGGACGTACAGTCATCGTCGACAAACTCAAGCAAAGGCTGTTCGATACAAACAGTCGCAGAAAGGTTGCACTCGTCGGTCTCGGTGGTGCGGGAAAGACACAAATCGCCTTGCATTTGGCCCATTGGGTAAGGGAAAAAAGAAAAGGCTGGTCTGTCTTCTGGCTACCAGCTTTCAGTATGGCCGGCTTCGAACAGGAATGCGCAAAGCTTGTTAAGAATCTTGACATCCAGTACTCAGAAGGTGAAGATGTCAAAGAGGTTTTCCAACGATATTTCAATTCGGGGAGAATTGGCAAATGGTTTCTGATCGTTGACAATGCAGATGATCTGGAGATCCCCAAACCATCCGAGGGCACTGCCAAAGGCATTTTCGACTTTTTACCAAACCATGTTGATGGACGGATCTTGTTCACAACTCGTTTTATGCGGGTGGCCGTGGTGACGGCGAAGAATGAAGTTGTTAAAATATCAGAGCTGGACTTCGAAGAAGCCTCAGAATTGCTCAAAACATCCTTAATCAAAGATGATGGGTTCTGGGCCGAAGACCTTCGGGATGAACAGACAGTGGCAAAGTTGCTCGACGACCTTACCTGTCTTCCCTTGGCGATTGCACAAGCAACAGCACACATGAAGACAAATCAGACATCCGTGAAAGACTATCTTCAGATTTTCGAACACACGGACGAAGAAAACGTCATAGAGCTTCTAGAGCAGGGACATGATGATGAGACCTGCTACGATAAGTCACAAAGTGCTGTGGCTACGACTTGGATCGCATCTTTCAACTGCATCCACAGTTCTGACCCAACAGCAGTCGGTGTACTCTCGTTCATGTCTACTATTGAGCCAATAGCAATTCCTTGATCTTTACTTCCAATTCCTGAGACAGAACAACAGCTAGAGAAAGCGATTGAGACACTTCTCGATATGGATTCCTCACTCGAAGAGACCAGGAAGCAATATACGACATGAACAGACTAGTGCATTTAGCGACGCGAAAATGGAATGAAGAGGGCCAACATACGTAGGAAGTTCAACAGTTGGCCCTCGCATATGTCGCTGAGGTATTTCCAAAAGATGACTGGGAGTATCGAAAGGTCTATAAGCAGTACCTGCCACATGCTCAAAGGCTTCTTGATAGCACTGGTGGTATCGAGAATTATGATATATGCATGCTTGAATTCAAGGTCGGCGTATGTCTACTTGCAGAGGGACAGACAGAACGAGCTATAGACAGGCTGAAACATGTGGTCAAAATTAACGAGCACACGTTGGCAGAGAATCATGCCAATCGATTGGTAACACAGCAGAATCTTGCAGTAGCATATTTAAACAATAGGCAGGGCCAAGATGGGATACGGCTGCTTGAACATGGGGTTAAAGTAAACAAAGGAATGCTCAAAGAAGATGATCGGAAACTATTGGTGTCACAGAACCTACTTGCACAGATATACACAGACAATGGGCAAATTAAGGAGGCAATTGAAATCCTAGAGCATTTGATTGCGATTCAAGAGAAACTAGCAGAGGACAATAAGGACCGGCTGGCATCACAGCAAGCGCTTGCAAGTGCATATAGGGGTAATTGTCAGATCGGAGAGGCAATAGAACTTCTAGAGCATGTGGTCGCAAGGGAGAGGGAAGTTTTACCTCAAGATCATCCCAGTCGACTAGCATCACAGCGCGAGCTTGCAAGAGCGTATTATGAAGATGGTTAGATTGAAGAGTTAATAGATCTAATTGAGTATATGGTCACGAGGAGGAAGGAAACAATACCCGCAGGCCACCCTGGCCTCTTAGTATCGGAGGATGCGCTTACATGTTGATTAGAGCGTAGAAGCAAGGTAGCCAGCTAGTGTATAGCAAGCCCAAAGAAAATGTTTATAATATATTATTAAGTATTTGTTATGAGATGCCCTTCTGTGCTAGGATTAGGAGTTTTAACCTTCTAGCTACCTTGTATCACAATCTCTCGTTGGCCTTATTAACCAGGTATGGCCATCGGCTACGTTACAATATGTAGGTCAGCAGATTTGCACGTGAAGGCGCTAGGCCTCTTCTATTGGTGTGTCACCGCCCTGATCAAACATGACGCGCTCCTGGCGGGGCTCTTGATCAAGAACAACCAGACACTTTCCGTTAACAGTACTAAATCAATAAATACTGCCCAACCAGTTGGCCACTTTCTGCACCACTTCCGAGCAAGACGCAGCTTTGTCTCAAAGGTTCTCTCCGAGTCTGTAGGCGGGCTCATCAGTCACGCCAATTATCGATGGCCCCTTCTTTGCCACAGGCCCATGCCTCACAGGCACCACAAAATAGACGGGCCTCTCCTGATGTGGAGCAGATACCCTCATCGTCTAGAACAAAGAGACGGTATATCCCTGCTATTTGGGTTAAGGATAAAAGCAAGGCTGAAGATAGCGACTTCGAAGACAAGGAACCGTCGACGAGTATACCTGTACAAGAAAGGAATGGGACCAGACAAGTTGACGATTTCGCCCCACCCATTCGTCTGTCCGCCAAAGATCGTAGACAAGCCAGGCGGAAACGACTCGCTGCAACGGAAGTATCGACAAACGACAACGCTTCTTCCACTCAGCGCAAAAAGACAAAAACAGCCCAGTTAAACAGTAATCTGATCGATGATTTACAGAGCATCATTGGATCCAGCTGTTCAGCTACGAATGAATTCATCATCCGACCTGTTGGCGCAGAAGACTTGGAGACTGCGATTAAGGATTGTACTCAGCTCTTTACGGAGAGTCACGGTGTTCCCTTCGTCATCAAGGTTACTCATTGGCTGCGTGAGGACCCGTTAAATGCAGTAGTATGGAATTCCCTGAAGGAAAAAGAGTTGAAAGAAGCTTTTGTGGAGTCGTTGGAATGAAGCATTAAGTCGTGATGAAAACAATTTAACTATGGCTGGAGGAATCGGTGTTGGTGTCGGGAGACTCTTCCGAGAGCAGAATTTCAGTTAGTCAAGGCTAGGCAAGAAGATCAGACCAGACAGGACCGCTGTGAAGGGGGTTTTCGAACACACAACAGCTTCCAGGTATTTCCAGGTTCTTTCAAACTTCGCTGGCTCACCTTTGAGCTCCCACAAAATATTATTGCTAATGTTACAGGTCTTAGTCCTTGACATTGATTGTGATTAGTTATCTTTGTACACAAGTAATGCTTAGTGATTTACAATTTAATCACAGATACTGATCAGACCACATGATAAGTTAGATTCTCTTATCTCTTTACAGCCCACTGTGCTGCTATAGTCTAAGTAGTGATAAAGAAGTAACGCTTCCCATGTAGCAACGACCATACTCCTTCTCCTCGAGGTAAAAGTAAAGTCCAGACATAGATGGCGAAAGCTCTCCAAGTCAGCATGCCCCAACCCTACCCAACCTTCAATAAACGGGAAGCTTTATTTCCATTTCAAATTTAATTGGCCTCAGCAAACTGTCAGCGAAAGTCAAACACCTCCAAAAGTTCAGCACTTTCAAAAGTCAACATACCTTTCCACTCTTACTCTCAGCCCACTTCCGAACAGCAGCAGGGCAAATACGCTTGACCTTGGCCTTGGCCTCCCAGGTAGCCTCGTCGGTATCATAGCCAATCCACTGGACGAGGTACTTGGAGAGGGCCTCCTCCAAGATGCAGTACACGTGGTATATCTTGAACCCTGTTACAGTGCATCGCCCACTGAGCCGCAGCCAGTATTCGTACACAAGATCGGGCATAGAGTTCTGCACATCATCTTCGTCGTACGTGGACGTGATGCGAGGGCTTCTCGGGATGTCGCGCCACTCGACCCGGAATGAAACAGTGTTGGTTTCACGGTCGATGATGTGTGCACCGATCCTAATCTCGACACCGGATGTGAAGGGGAGTTCGTCTGACAAGAGGGATGTTAGACGTGAGAGGGTATGAGTGTTATGGTGGGGAAGGATGATGGACAAATTCATGCGCGTGCGAGGGAACACAAGAGTTCGAGTGGAGGCTTACCAGTAGTTGTTGTCATGATGGATTAAGGGTGGTGTGGTGTAGTACGAGGTTGATATGTTGACCGGACCAGGTACGGGCCGGTGTTCAAATATGATTGTGAGACAGAATACATCTGAGGAAATCTCAAAGATGATAAATGAGATTGTGATGGGAAGAGGGAACATCTCGTTTACCACCACTAAACATCCCTGACAATAGTCAATAGTACATGCCGGGATTGCGCATATTGAATGAGACAAAGGCCATTAGAGTTCCCATATCTGAAATCAACACCAACCTTGAAATCGCATTCACTGAAACCAACTGTCCTTTTTTGAGATGATAGGATGTGGCTGTAGGACTTTCGGAGCCGAGGTGCTGCTTCTGGTGTGTTTCCCTTTATCCATGCAGGTCTTGGTCTTGTATGAACCAATTTGTGCTAAACATTGTTCTTCATGTTTCGACTTGCTGGGATGCTTCGCGATATCAATTCGCATTACAGGCAATCAAGTGACCCTATCAAGGAGTCTCATCTGCAGCGCCCAAACGGCTACCTGCCTTTGACATATGCATATACGAACTGCCAGCGTGGTGACCAATCACTTTTCTGTCCTTGCCGGCTACAGAGCGCTAGGAATGCAATTTGCTCAGGATTCTACCGCTCACAAATACTCAGAGAGCGAAGAATCTCGCCGGAAAGAGGAACGACAAAGACAATTCTTTTATCCCGATATTTAGGTCGGGCGAAAATAAAACCGCACCTCCCGATCCCCAGACTTATGGCAGTGTTAGTGATCGACTACAACTGATGGGAAATGTTAGAGGAATCTCTAAATGAACGATAATATCTTAACTTCGAATTACGAACGAGAAGCCTGATGTTGACTGGCTAGAACGCAGAAGCTTATCTAAAGGTGCCAGTTGCGAATAGCGCCACAACTATCAAGCTCTCGAATCGGCCGAAACCCGTATATTTCACAGGCACTAATCACAGCTTTCGTGAATAACTACACTGTTCCGGCTTGAACCGATATACCCAACTTCAAAAATGGAAAATTACCAATTATACAGTCAAACAAAAGGCAAAATCACACATCTGACAGGGCACGTTTCACTGACGTTGGTGTTGGCTTTGGACTGGGGGTCAGCTGGTAGACCAATTGGAATCGGTGCATGGCTGTTAATTTGGGCGTGACGTGGACTGACCTCCATAACTTCTGGCAAATGTGGTCGCAATGTCTTTATTGCGCATTATTCTGTGTTTGTCAATTGAGAGACAGTATCTCAAGCCGGGATCATGAATTTCACGCTCGTGCATTAGCTCTTACTTGGTGATTAGAAACAACGAATCTCTGCTAGCGTTTATCGTATCCATTTCCCATCACCCACGAATACCCGCATATCGAAAGGTGATTAATGAAATTATCTTTCAAGACGACACCACAGTCAAAGAAATTAAAATTGGTGAGCTTGAGCTCACCTACCCCTTATCCTTGTGGTTATTCACCTTAGACTTCGCTTGAGATCAGCAGAAAGGCCTCGAGCAAGTTAGTTTGGTGCACGATGCGAATACCACTTATACTAAAATGCACTGCTAATAATACAAGCATTTTTAAGTTCATATGAAAGCTCGTTTTGTGATGGCGAAACAGTGAGATTGCTTCTGTTTCTTATCGCTTCAAACTTGGCAAGATAACGAGCAGGGACCAATAAGTGATGCCTGAGGTCTCAACTCGCCAGGCTGCAGTCGATCCACAATTGCTGAGTCATCCTCCGCCAATCACAACACCACCAAAGATGCCTCTCACGACTCCACTCCACGTATTTCGCTTCCCAATCTCCTCTTCACATCATCATCTCCCAACAACATCCGCAAAACACCACCATACACATCCCAAGACCCCAGCAAATCGTCGCTACAGACCGTTATAAAATTCCGACTTGTACCCGTCCGCAAAAACAGGAACCTCTTCTTCTTTTTCGGGCGGAACAACCGGGGATCTGTAGAAGGGACTCGGGCTCAGTCCTGCCAGCTATGTTCTGGAGGACTGACACTTGGTCTGCCAGCTCTGCTCTGGAGGCCAACGGGTCGCCTGTCGACGAAGCTGCTATTCCTTGGTGTTGTGTTTGTGGCTGCGAGGCGCGATAGAAATTGGTAAGTCTGCTGAACGCCCCCGTCTAGCTAATCGCGTGATTTTCTAGATATGTCAGATCTCGAGATTTGTAATGTCACGCCTGCTGTTGTTGGATGGCAGTGGGATGGTGTGGATTGCTCCTTGAGCGAGCCTGATCCCAAATTCAGCGACATCACACTTACAACGCGCTTTGACACGACGTGTTCGCTCTTTGAGCTGAGCATACCAATCAAGTTGAAGGATATCAGGCTGAAGGATGACAAGGGGGATAACAACATCTCAACACTGCTCCTACGGATATGCCCTTCGACGGTCGACTCCTTTTCTTTCGCCTCGATCTCGATCTCGGCAGCTTCCGAAGCAACGCGATCCAAGTTCACGGCTTCCAGACGCCTCGACTTTCGACTCAACCAAACCCTCGACATCCTCGTTCCTACCAACGCCCAAGACCCTCTCATCCCCGCACGCGCACATTCAGGCGTAGTCCTCGACGCCATCCGTCAAATCTCCAATGTCACCACCCTTTCCATCTCGATCCAAGACGCTGTACTCTCCGACACCCACCTGCAACAACTCAGCGACGCGTTCAGCCAGGGCCTCTACAAGTCCGTCCGCCAACACGACCTCGCCAGTCTCTACAGTGGGAAAGGCGCCAAGATCATCCATCTCTCCGCTCAAACCGGCCAAAACCCCCCGCCGTATCGCGAACTCACGCCGCCTCCTCCCAGTGCACCTATACACTCCAAGAAACGCCTCCGACAAGATTCCCACGACGAGCGCGACGCCGACATTTCCAAGATCTGGGCAGTGCTCGCGACGCTGAAAGAGCGAGACTTGCGAACCGAGGCTCTAGAAAACGATAACCGACGGCTACGAAAGGAAGTCGAGGAGCTTCGCGAGCGGGTTGCTCTTCTTGAGAAGCAGAAGGACGATTATGAACGCGTAGAGGCCCAGACCGATGAGAACACGGCAGAGTTGGCGGATCTTGATGTTGAATTGGCAGATATGCGGGAGGACATCTGCGAGCTCAAGGCCAAGGCTGCTTCTGTTGAAAGGGGCGAGTTGGCGGAGGATGTCAAGCATGATGTTCTTGACTATATGCGGGTTCGTCTGTTTGAAGAGTGAAGCGTGAAACCTTTGACTTCGCAGATACTTGTCTATATATTCTCTGGAAGCTTGTTGAGAAGCAATGATGTACACGAGCATAATGACGTGTGGATGGTGGCAGAAGTTGAGGCTCTTGACCGAGGTCCTCACTCATCGATTGCGCCGGAATATCCGCCCCAGACACTGCTCCAACATGGTGATAGCAGACGGCGGCCAACGTTTTTCGCAGCTGTGAGTCTCTGTACCACAGCCACCAAGTCCACATATCTAGGTAAGTCATACAAGCCTTGCTACCTGGAACGCGACTGACACATGCAGCCACTCTCAGCCTGACATCTCATCGCACATGCCGATTATCTACACAGCACTCCAGATATACATACAAGCATGACTCTATAGCCGCGGGATTTTACAGATCCCCCGGAAAAAGAGATGGATAGTGGCAAGGTCAGGCAATTGATCAATCAGTACCAGAAGAACGATGATCGGGTTCTTGTCTTTAGCAAGTTCTCGCGTCATTCAACTTCTGCAGGGAGTGCTCTCACAAGGGCTTTCAGCATCGGGCAGCGCCACTAATGGGGAGCAACAACCGCTGATCGAAGACTTGAATCATGCTACATTATTGCTGTCGGCTCTAGATATGGTGTTATGTCATGGTGTATGATCTTGGGAACATCTATACAGGCCATTTATATTAATTTATAATTGGTTAGAAGAGAGTTTGTGTCGGGCGTTTACACAGGCGTTGCATTTGGAACTTGGGTTGGCGTTGGAACTGGATGGGAATCAGATGTGAGCGGACAAATTTGATTCCCCTGCTTAAAACTATACAAGGCCATGCAATCAGGATCATTTGTCATTGCCACCTTCAACATGCTTCCCACCGTGGCTGCGCACGTGGATGCTTGCTCCATTGTGAACAATATGCTAGAAATGAATCTGCAACAAACCTCAGCGGCATGCCCTAATTGATTGATATGGTGAGACTAACGTCTTGAGCGGAAAATGTGAACCTTGAGTGTGTATCCCGGGCACGGTAATTGTTGCTGCCGTTGAACGAGGACCATGACGGTTATCCCACGCGAATGCGATTGATCTTATATCACGGTTGTTAAGCAGATGATAATATAATTATTCTATTATAATATATAATAATAATAATATTATTATTAATTAAGGGTATATATATTATATTATTATACTTATACTTTATTAACCTAGTCTATATAACTCTGGATTCTAATATAGACTATACTACTAATAATATTTATAAAGCTTATATTATAGGTATGATATGCTAGATATATATGAAAGTATCTCTATTTAGTATTTTAGTAGCTTATTACTGTGGTAGAAGAAGGTCATATATAAATAAATAATAATCCTCATTTGGGAGAGAATAAGATTGAAAAGCGAGATAATAAAAGAATATCTTGGGACGTTAATTATATTTACAGACGAAGAAGTGGGCGGGGCTAGGTATGAGTCCGGTTAAAAGATCGGAGTGACGAGCATTCCCGGATTGGTATCAGAGTCCCCGGCGCCCCGGCCCCGATATCCCCATATTTCCTCGGCCGTCTGCGGGCATCTCGGACGGAGCAATACGTATCAGAGATTGCGTTTATGTCTGACATGGAGTCTAATATCTTCTGCACCATACCGACAGCTGGGCAAGGGAGACAAAGTGGCCATGACTGGGGTAGTATTACATGCGATTCTTTATCGGAACTAGGTTATGATATCGTGTGTCTGGCTCGGAAATCTCCTCTCATAATCGGGGATGGGGCATTTACCCGTTGCAGGCTCACTGAGTGAGGAGAGCCATGGCTTGTGATGTTGTCTTCTTTAAGATACAGAAAATAAGATAGGATTATAATATCGCGACTCAGGTACGTCATGGGTCGATAGGGAATCTATAAATGTGGAATACACGACGCTGTAATCATTGGTGACGTGATTTTGAGATTCGGGTTTGTTAGTTTGGAAGACGAACCGAACCCTGCCGTGTCGTTTCATTCTTCGTATGATCGAACCCGGTATATTATCTCGGCAGCGTTCTGCTGATAGCCAGTGCCCTGCTAATCATTGCTGGGTTGTGCAAGCCTGATTGGCTAGCAATACGAGATCGAGCGTTCAGGGCTCGCTGTTGATATGATTCATCGGCTTTCAGTTGGGATCTCCATGAAAGAAGTGTGGTACTCTCGAAAGAAAGAAAAAGCATAAGAGAATATGTGTTCAATAGACTGGGACAGACAAGAAACCACTATTCATAAAATATTCCATTTCCGGCCACTGGCAATTTAATGGCTGAGGTGTCCCGTACGTTCAATTTTATTCCTCGTCAAGTCGGGAACAAAATAGGTCGAGATGGAACATGAAACATGGAACATATCAAATATACCCAAGAATGCTGCTTGTATGCATGATTGGAAGTGCATCTGTTCAATTCTCACTAAATTCTATCACACCCTCATCCCGCTTCGCAGCGTACTTCCGTACGGCCATATCGTGGTCGCCGTGATCCCGCCATTGGTGCAAGAGGGTGGCCGAGACAATCTCGGAGGTTACCACAATCATCCAGACTCTCACGGCATAGGAGCAGATTCCTGCTATTCTGCGAGAATAAGCTTGAATCGGAACTGTTCATAAATAGATACTTAGGATGGCACATCGATACCGTACTTCTCGTAATTGAAGTGTTCCAGACTCGGTATGCTTTCAGCCCAACCGTCATCAATCCCTCCTAGCTGCCAGTCGTCTCCAACCTCAAATCTTCCCGTTCTCCCAGCCAGCACCTCCTTCTGTACCGCTTGATACTCGACCGCCACATCTAGGTGCGGTACCCAAACAACCCTCATCCCAGCCCGTCTTGCAGCCTCTACCCCAGCCACGCTATCTTCGAAGACCAAACATTCGTTAGGCATGATGTCTTTCCCGCCAGATTCTGCCGTCGCGTTCAACGACTGCAAAGCGACTAAATATATGTCGGGCGCTGGCTTCCCTCGGCTTTGTCGCACTCGTGGATCATCACCCAGGACCCTCCTCTCGGGCTGGAAGAAGCTAAGCAGCGATTTCGTTTCCGGCTTTGAAGTTTTTATTTCGTAGCTATGGCTCTTGGTACTGGATGCCAATGCCAGCTCAATCCTGTCCCCAGAAGCGCTGCGTGCACGGCTGAGGTTCGATAGAAGCGTCTCCGCGCCAGGCAACGGCTTGCAATTCGGGAAATGCAGTCGCATTTGTTCACTCGATTCACGGGCGAATTGCTCCCGGGAGATGGGTAACTTTGCCCAGTTGTGGAACAGGTCGCTGTTTGTCGAGTTTGAGACACCCATGAGCTGAGCTCGAATCGACCGAGTAAGGGCAGGCCTTCCATACTTTTCAAGAAGTTGGTTCGTGCTTAGAGTGATCATGTCTTCGGAATTGATGAGAAGCCCGTCCATATCGAAAATACAGGCCCGGATTGCCGGGAAGCTGGTGGCAGTCTTTGTGAGCTTCGGGATTTAGGGTATTACTCTCATGTCGACGACCGATAAAGGCCGTGCATGGATGTCTCATTGGAGGGCACTTACTCGGTCTCGAGAGGAGCCATAATTACTAAGAGAAAGCCGACTTTGATCCAAGTTGACGGCACCGAGAGCGAAATAAGGAATGAGGTCGGAGTTGGGATTCGCGTCGTGCATTTCAGTGTAGCAGGCGGGGGGTGGAGAGGGGCTTACCCGCTTATGGTCCTAGAAAGTGACGGTGGGGTCAGCGGCTACAAATATCCTCCACTCATCCAGGGTTAGGATATGGCGATGTTGGCTGTTTTAGGCCCCTATCGATCCACGCAACAGGCCACACGTCAGAAGGACAGTGTGTGACTTCAGCGGTTCGTCCGAGACAGACTTCTGATCACGTGACTCGGCGGCCACCTGCCCTACGAAGAGCCAGGGGCGTGCAGCCAGCTTCCGCCCTTTGGCTTCAGCTGCTGGGATTGGACGCTGAACACATGGAAAATTTGGCCTTTAAGCAGTGGCGAGGCAGGCACCAACTGTTGCAAGAGAATCCGTGGTGCTTGATGTGTCATGAATTAACTGTACTGAAATGTAAATATTTTTTTATATCCGAAGGGCTCCTCTGAAGGTACCTGAGCTGCAATTTGACCGATAAGTCGGCTTGAAGAATGATACATCTATTCTCGCCAAAATTGGGCGGCAATGGAAGGCCCACCACTCTTATGTACAAACAGACAGCTCATTATTAATGTCCTCTCATAATTAGGTGGCGAGGTAGTCCATAGGAGTCTCCGGACATTCCAAGGAGATAGCTTTGCGCCGGCCTTCTAGGGCCTCCCTCCAGGCGTTGTGAAATCCACATCTGTATCCTCTTTTTGTGCTACATCACAATGCCCGTATGCTCGCTCTGATCTCACACTGCCTCCGTATCGAGTCAGCGGAGGAGTAAAAGGCGAGTTCGAATTAACTGGAACTGGTTCAGCTATTGTATTCCGATCCAACTGCTATAACAGGGTTAAATTCACTGCTAGCAGTTCACGCTCCCCTACTCCTAGTCCCCTTGGGAGCTAGACATGTCCCCTGGCTAGCGGTAGGAACGGAGGTACCCGATCCGCTACACGCCTCCGCCAGACAGCGAGCCTGGCTTGCCATGATACATAAGACCAAGCGGACACTTGGCCGGTCAGTTTTCGTCAGCCATTGATGCCGGCAATGTCGACTTGTCGTGGAATATAAATTGGATGCGCCGTACTAGCTGGCGGAGGTGTTTGGGACTCCGCTGAGGCCTGTTCGTGCGCTTCTCCAAGACAGGGCACGGGTTTCACAGGCACTATGGGTTTTGGATATCCATCGGCTTTGTCTTACGAGATTACAGCGGTAGTCAAGGATGCCAATGGACTCTCACATTGGGATTAACAGAAATCCATACCAGTCATGATCTTATCATCCCTTACACTGTTAGCATACAAAAAGAAGAAGGGGGCTTGTCAACGAGCCCAAAAAGCAACAATCTCGTCAAAGTCTTGAGTCGTCAAGCTCTTCACGTCTCGATCCTCCTTGGTAATCTCCTTCCTCAGGCGACTTGCAACTCTAAGAGCGATGGAGGCTTTTTGGATCTTGCCCATCGCCTCGAACAATTTACCCTTCAGGAAAGTAGTGCGAGCAATCTCGTTCCTGTGTGCACTCGGATCAACAGACCAGATGTCCAGCGCTCCGTTGATCATAGAACTAAGAGAAGTTAAAGAAATGTTTAGTTATTTAGTTGAAGGTGACAGCACTTACATCGCCTCTTCATTCCGGCCTGTGCGGAAAAGGTGCTCCGCAATCTTATGGGCAACATTTGCAGTGTAGAAATCTCTCTCCCCCACCGTGGCGCGCATGTGACCCCATGCTCTCTGGTGGTATTCAAAACTCTCATCCCATTGGTTTTGCGCAGCACGGAGGTTGCCAAGTGCATAAAGAATCAGTCCAGTCCGGACAGATTCCCTATCATCCTTGCCTAAAGCCTTTTCTCTGCTCGCCAAACTGTCCAGAAGAAGCGTGTTGCACTCTTCAAGCTTACCCTGTGCAAGAAGAGCCCAGCTCAGATTGGCCTCGCCTGACCGGGGAATGTAGTTGCCGAGAGCTTTGCGAATCCGCAGCGCCTCTTTAAGATCAGTTTCACCTTCCTCATACCGTCCATCCTGGATGCGTGAGATCCCACGCTCTGCGTGGGCGAGGTATAATCTCTCATCGGCAGTTCCCAGCTCTTTGCAGATTTTGGAAACTAGGTCGAGAGAACGTTCCTTGTAAATGCGGCTTGTATCAAAATCGCTCGCATCCATGGCGATAGCTCCTAAGCAGAAGTAGATGTCTGCAAGCAGGGAATCCCGATCTGTATGTGTTGTGGACTCGCAGATACAGAGAGCAGTTTCGAAAAAGCCATCAAATTCCTTTGTTCGCCCACGCTCTTTTTGATACCTGGGAATATTAGACTAGACAGCATGGAAAAGATCTCAATATGGTATACGCACCATGCAGCCTCATTCAGTAACTTTGCAAAATGCATCTTGGTAGCCTCGGAGAGATCTGGAATGGTTGACCAGAGCTGATGTATCCTTAGAACGTGGGGGTAAATCGCCGCACAAACAGGCCACCTTCCAACATGTAGTCTACCGCCTGCTGATTTGGGCTGGGGTAGCGCCGGCTTCTTTGATGGCTTGGGCATAGCCGATGGCCAGTCCGCCCAAAGAATTCGAACGATTTGGTCAAACATGAGTCGTTTCTTTGTAACATCCATTGTAGCCAAAATTGCATCTTGTACAATGCGATGGACCGATATCTGTTGCTTTTACTTATCTCTTTGGATTAGAGATGACTGCAAGAGATCAGTTCGGGCCTCGATGTAGTTACTCTTCTTGAAACATGCGCGCTCGGAAAACAGTTCCATTGATGCTCCCATCAACAAATCTTCTCCAATGACATCTGGATCGAGAAATGAAATCAGCTCCAACAGCTGTCGAGCTTGAGGCTTCAGCTTCTCAAATGCCCACACAGTGGAGAGAGAGTGACGATATGTGACCAAATTGGTATCGTACTTTGTCTCATAAAGATTGGCGTGTTCTTCATGATCCGTATATAGCTCGAAGAACTCTGACAAGGTGAGGTCCTGTCGACGGATAATACCCGCCATCTGGGAGATGGCCAGAGGAACGCCACCAAGTGCATCGGAGATTTTTTGCGCCGTATCGTCTTCTGGCTCGTTGAAAATGGTAGTGAGATGGTTGAATAAGGATATACTGTCTTGTCGTGTAAGTGGACCGAGATCCAGGCCTGAAGGTCTTCTCGTAAACATCCTTTTAGCCAGTGGGTCGCGGCTAGTGACAAGAATTGACCCGCTACCCTGAGGCCAGTAGTCCGCCAAGATCATTGGGTCATCAGCGTTATCGAATATAAGCAGCCAGGTCGCCTCTGATTTACCTTGACCGGGTTGAACAAATTCATCTGATCCTGATACATGCTTTCGAGGATTGGAGAGCCATCCTTTCACAATTTCTCTGCTGACAACTTGGCTCTTGCACTCGGATGAATCTTCGAGTCCTAGTGCCAACGAAATTTGCTGGTAATGGTGGTCAAGTTTCGCAATCTCATCCGCCACGACCCAGAATACTGCGTCAAAGCAAGCTTTGTAACGTCGGGAGAACTCGCGGGCTATTTCCGTCTTTCCAATCCCCCCAAATCCGCAAAGTGCGAATTGTCGTAGAGCGGTGCCTGACGCTGTCACTACGTTCTTCGAAGGTAGGAGCTCGGCTGCAAGACGCTCCAAAATATCTTCGCGGCCGCAGAAATCCCCATTTGCTGAATGAGTATTGAGGAGGAAGCATGGTAAGTGAAGGGTTTTCCGAATCTCCGCGTTTGGCGTCGTGGGATATACCATCTCAAACCCCGAAAGAGATGTTCCTTCTGTTGCTCTGTTTGATGGCCATTCTGTTGCCTCGTTCGATGGGCATTCGGTAAATTCCAATTGTTCAACTAATCGACGTTAGTATGGTGACTTTATGAAACATGGATTTTAAGCTCGCATTTGAGTGGTAGTTCGCTTATTGTGGGTGAGTAAGCACTCATCGTTGCGTATTGATATTCCTCTGGGACCATTAGCACCATTCTGCAGCTTCCCAATACCTTTATAACCTACGGTCCTCTAGTCGAAGTGCAACAAGATGCTCAGCGTCCTTCAAAGTTTCGTGTATAAATTTGTTGAACTCGGGTAAGCCTTCACCTCCATAGCTCTTGGTAAAAAGACATGTATCGTAGTGATTAAGACTGAGGCCAATAACTGTTTCCATTGGGGCTTTAGTTGAACAAGCTTCACGGTTGACCAACTAGAATCCGAGTTAGCGGTCAGAGCTTAACCAAAGGCTCGAGACTGACTTGTTGGTGTTTTGGGCGCAATGATGTTGAACTGTTTTTCGATTCCCTTAGTTCATAGACGGATAGTATGGGGGTACGGAACGAGATTCCTTCAAATCTATCTGCTAGGTCAAGCAAAATTGCGCCTTCTTGCTCGATATTGGCGTTTGGAATCTTCAAGTTCTTACCGGTCGTTGCTTCCAAGACGTCTCGAAACCTTATCAAGCTTGTGGTCTTGTCGCCATAGCGATGTGGAGTGCTTAGGAAGATAACGCCAGCTATAGCGTTGACGATTGATCCATACCGAGGGAACTGTTTATTAGCGACGCACAAAGCCTGTTTGACTACAATGCCGCCTAAGCTGTGGCAGACTATCACAATTGGCTTCTTGGTGGTCTAGAGAAAGTACATCAGCAAGCATGCTGACAGCTGGAAGGAGACGAATCTAGACTACTTTACTTACCACATCCGGGTCTGATTGCGATCGCGCGTCACTTAAATGTTGGAGGAAATCGTAACCTAGCATCAAAATTGACTCCCACGAAGGCTTAGTGCCCGTAAATGGCGAAGCGTATCCGTACGCGAGGATGCGTGCCCCAGCACCGGAGCTGGGTAGAGTGGCGAGCCATTCTTGGTTAGCAAACGGCCAGTTCTCTGGTGCAGTAGTTCCAATTCCAGGAACGAGGACAATGCTAGATTTTAGGGTAAGTGGAAGTACTGAACTGATCCTGAGGGTGGGTTTCTCTTACTCGACATCATGCTGAGAAGTATCGACTGGATCCCGCAGTACCTGAAGATGGCCAGTGGTCGTAAAGTCCGCCGTAGTGGCCATTACTGCAGCCTACCGAAGGGTGAGACGTTCCGGGATAAGAGGAGGGTTGAATCTGGACTTGAACAGCTGCGAGTAGAAGAATGATGGGACTGGTTTGACGATTTAAGTCCCGCACACGGATTTGGGATGCGGGGTTTCCACCCATAGACGTGGGGATGCCTGGACCTTCAGGCATTTCATGACCGGGGCTCTCTCTACTGACATTACAGGGACTTGTATGGCTCTTGATCAGTAGAGCTTACTTGTCACCCATTACCAATAGTTTCCGGCGCGCGCCGCCCTGACTCCCATCTTCTCAACTGTAGTTGGATCAGGAGGGCGCTTTGCTTCTTGCTCCTGCTTTTGAGTACCTGTCGCACCTTCTTTGTAGGTGTTGGTGCGAATCTGAAGGTTTCCCTTCCTCCAGTCTTGAGACTCGACAAGCTTTCCCCTTTTCTGATCGTTATTTGCCAAAGTTAGTTTGGTGTGACCAAGTTCTATTGATAGCTGAGTCGGCTAGTGGTTAATCCAATGGGCGAATGAATGTCCTTTCTCTTGTTTGCTCACTGTGGCATCGTAGCTGGTTGGTTGTATGCTCTGCTCACTCCTACAGATGTGGGTCCGCTTACCCGGATTCGGTAACGACATCGTCCCGTTCCTTAGCGCCGGGCCGTACCGCCGGCCTAACTGTCCGGTGTTGTTTAGGTCGTGAGACTTCCGATACATTTCATTCGGCCTGGGAAAGACCTAGACGCCGGGATTATCTAGTGCGTTTTAGATGGCAACACCATCGCTGAAGTGTGCCTGCCGGAGAGGTCAGTAGATAAGGGTTACTATTTTAACCGTAAATGCCGGCATACATTCATCAACCCGGCGAATACCAAACCTAGCATGCTTAAGCCATTCCTTGTAACTCAGCTATCATTTCAGCAGTTTGCTCGGAAGCGAGCGTATGGTTAAATTGAAAATGTACGCTTATATTGGTACAAAGGGATAGACTTCTAGAAGCCATACAGCCATTAACTTTGTAGGTCAAAGATATTTATGCTGTTGAGGTTACTTCTTAAGAAGCGGGGTTAGGCGTGATATGATTCTAGACGAAAAGAGGCCCACTACTCCGTCGTGAACCCTAGGCGGAATAACACTGTTCCGATTTAGCTGTGACGGCAACAGTAACTAGACCAGCAAGATTCCCCTGATTCACTCGTTATTTCTCCTCCTTTTGTTAGATAGATAACTCAATCCACTCGCTCCGGCCTCATGCCATAGGGAACACAAAAGTAGCTTGATTATGAAATTATGCGGCAACTAGTAGCCTCCAGCCACAGAGAACATTGGATCTGAGGTCGAAGGTGCAATGTACCTGGCAAACCCGCCTCCACACTGCATCCCTCCCTAGTGAGAGTACTGCATATCGAAGCAAGGAGGTCACACAGTATGGCCCGGATCCTTCTCGCTCTTTCCAACAGTCATGTGTCTCCTATCACCGCGACATCGTCCCTGGAGCTTCAGCCACCACCGCCTGAGAACTTGAGAGTTCCAAATATATAAAACATATGTAAACAGAGTAATTGGAACACACAAAACAAAAAACCACCAGAATCTCACCGTGCTCTGTCCAAGGAGGTCAATGTTCATACCAAATAGGCTGGAGCTAAAGCTAAGAGGAATAAAAAGCGTCGCAAGCAGCGTCAACTTCTTGAGTCGCCCAGACTGCTCAATGGCTTTCTGGGATTCCTCGATGGTGGCTTTGTTCATTGCCAGAGTTATGCCTCGAGTGCACATTTTTGACAAGTCGAGGCAACGGATATAGAGTTGTTCATAATCTTCCAAGAGGCCTTTTGCTGTAAAAGCACCGTCGGAACTACTGGACCCGATGTTTTTGACCGTCCAAGTCTCTGAGATCTGCCGGTGTGTGCTCATGTCTCGACCCGGCGACGCAGCACTTTTTTGCATCGGACTTTCCGTTTTAACTCCGTTCGATCCTTGACTACTTCGCTCGGCCAACTTGCAGAGTGCACGAATACTATCTTTCAGCTGCTGGCAATGTCGATTGAGAATGTTGGAGAAGTATTGAAAAGTCCCCAATGCGTCAGCTGGAAGTCCTTCGGCTATGGAATTTATCTGGGTTTGGATTCTGGACTCCATAAGATTCAAGAACTGAACTTCGGAGAAAGCCGCATGCGCAAATAACGGGATGCACATGGAAAGCGGATCTTGAGGCGCGCGACGGGCCAGGTCGACAAGCGCGATCAATGAATCGTACTGCAAGGGAAGGATGGACGTGCTTTGCTGAACTTCTGCCGAAGCATTCGCAGCTGGATCTAGACGATTGGTGGTGGTTCGAAATGCCATCTTGTGATGATGTTGGAGGATAGGTAGTGGTGTAGCCTTGGATTCGAGGTGACTTGTCCATGGTCCCGGAGGAGATTTTTCCAAGGGTCTACCTTGGTCCATCCAGGCAATGACTGAATGCACATATCAGCAAATACTTTTCTCACGGTATGCAGTATTGTCTCTTACCAGCCCAGCCTCTATCTGTTTTCGTAATACAGAGTGAGATCCACTGTTCCACCACAGAGAAACATGAGCACACAGTGGAGTACTCGCGCACCAGGGAATCTCCGCAGCGGACTCTAGTAGACCCAAGCTGTTGTATCTTGTATGTTCCGAGCTCAGTGGATTGATCGGACCGCTGCGAGTGGAGATCCTGTCCGCCGAAATCATCGCGATGAAGAAGAGTGCTTACACAAAGTCGAAATATGTTATTTGAGGAACTGGCAAGCGATGGGAAACTGTAGGCGTGTCTGTCAATGCTTGCGGAAAGAAAATCCATGTGCCGCCTGAAGAATTCCGGATCGATGTTGTATTTGCTCCCAATGGCTGACAACCACGATGGTGATATGAAGCCTCGAATGAAGACAATTTGTCCCGAGTCTCCTGCTGGAACAGAGCTGGCAACGGAGAAGGCTTCGTGTTGCTCTTGACTATATTGTTGCACATCCCACTTGTTCTCCCCGCTGTTGTATACCACAACTAAATCGTGAGGCTGTTCAGACCTGGACGCGAAAAAGTCGACATCTTCCGTTTTCGCCGAGTTGAGAAGAGTACGGTCTTGTAGCAACCATTCTCCAATGCCGACATAATTGTTTCCCGGGAAGGCAGAGGTGCTTGAATATCTCCTTGAGAGCGAGATGATTGCTCGGGCGTAATTTTCAGGCGTGGCTGTTAAGAGAATGGTTAGTTATACCAAGGATTGCGGATAGATGATAAGATGAGACCTTACGTGCGGACTTTCTGCGCTCCATATTCTATTGCGTACTACTGGCATACTGGTAGCATACTGGTAGCATACTGCGCAGTTGGACAAAAGGGTAAGGTAGAGGCAAACACCACGACGCACGTGCTTCCCTCCGTCACTAACCTGGGTCGATAAGAGAGACACACAAGAATGAGACAGAAAATAGTCAAAGGGACGCGAAGAGTGAAAGATCGATATGTACGCAGGGCGGCGACAAGACGGTATTTGAGAGATCGATGGTAACACCCCCCGCCGGGGAGGATCCCGGGACCTTTCCTGTAGCTGCGGCTGTACTTCCCATCCTCAGCGAGCGAAGCTGCGAGGTGGCACTCCAAAAAGGTCGGGGTCAACAAGGACCAATAAACGTACTGCGTTTAGCGCAAACACCCCTGACAGATCCGAACGGCGCATATTCGAGGGATCTGACAGCATTGATTCACGCTGTCTTAACCAACGCCCACCTGCAACTTAGTGTCAATTGCCTGTTATAATTCCCGTAGTCCGCCGCACATTGCCCGCAGAGTATCAAGAACGGGGGCGCTTGTTTGTCAGCTGCCGAGTAAAGCAAGCTAAAAATAGTCTCGACTTGATGTTACTATACGTTTGTGGTTCTTGACACGCGCATCAACGTGTCCCGTTAACGCCAGCGTGCATCTCTTCACGGTGTCCTAGGTAGGGCTAATCATTATCATCCAACCGCTCATGCGGGTCACCATCTTGCTTGCTCTTGAAGCAATGCGCGTCAACAGTGGGCGATACGCGCAATATGGTATCAAAGCACGCTAAACCTCCAGAAACGATTGGCCCACGGCTTATCCAACCATTGGTAAGCTACACCAGTTGGGATGCAGTTGTACCCATATCTGGAAGCTAAGAACAACGCAGTAAGACCATAGTTGTTTCCGCGTCCACACAAGTGGTCATTGCACGCCATCTCTTCCAATGCCCGCAATTCAAAGGGACAATACCAAAAGATCATTCCGTCGTCTCGACGCGTCCTTGTGACAAGGCGTAACAGAGGACAAACTAGGCAGTATAACGGTTGCACCAGCCGCTAGGCCACAGGGCAGAAGATCGGGCCATAATCACTATGCGAGCAATTATGGTGGTGCTTACAGCTGCCTATAGAAGCCTTGCAGCGCTATTACGGGACCAATCGTAACAGGCAGCCACGCGGCCCCAGACACGTCGCGGTCGAATGCCAGCTTGACATAAACACGCTTTTAAACCTCTTGGTGAAGTCTGACCAAAATATCTCGCCCCTTCAGTACTCGAGCTGGACATTTTTGAGTTCTGGAAAGAATGCGATAAGACAAGGACTGAAGATTTAGTCACAACTTAGTCTTCCGATGACTATATACACCATTATGGAACAAATTAAAGAGCTTTTATCTAGAGCCGCTCACTATGAGGCTAGACCTATATTTTAGGCGCAAAGTAGATATATAAGGGTCTATAAACTTAGTATACGTTATAGATTTGTATTTCTATACAAATATAATTAGCTTATCTATTTTAGCTCTAAGCTACTAAACGTAATAACTAATGTTCTAATAGGCTTAAATTCTTATATAATATTATACTATTATAAAAGTTATATATAATAACTAAACTCTAATTTAATTAACATAAGTATATATATTATATAGCTATATATATATATATAAGCTAGCTTTTCCTCGAGAGGAAGGCTGGGATCTAGTTAATCATATGGATGTAGATATGCAGGTAGTGGCTGAATTGTTGAGAACTGGTAGTGAAAAAAGTTTATTAACTATAAGTAGGAGATGCAATAGTCGAGGAGAGATCAGACTTAAAGTCAAGTCAACTGATCATTCTAGGTACCTATGATTGGCTCTTATCTTCGCGCATTGAACTCGGTATAGGTTACACGGATGACCGTATCTGGAAACGGGCCCCATTTCGCGTTTTCTATTAATATAACCTGAATAGTAACGGGCCCAATTACGAGTTTGAGGAGCCCATGCCGAATGTGATAGTTTTGATTGGCCTAAAACCTGTAATAGGCCCCGCTACCATCTAGTATGCTAGAGTAGAATAGCAGGACAGGTGGTAATTCATCAAACTACTACCTCGACTGCGTACAATAGGATTAGCTTGTAATCCTGCAATCCTACCGATATGACCTAGAATGGACTGGCTTAGCTCTAAAACAGGCTCAACAGTTAGAAATAAATAACCCTGATGCCAAACCCCTTGTTCTTGTGATCCCTCCCGGTACCTGTACTACTGAGCAGCTTCGTCCCAGACCCATTCGATATCCTGCGCCACGGCCTGTTCTTGCCCAGGCTGTTGCATGAGCCCAGTTTCCAATAATTTTGGGATGGCGTACCATTCAACCTATTCAGTGCATTTCCACAATGCTGACCGCTCTTCTCCTTGCTCATAGAAGACGTACTGATAGTCGTTAATCTTTTGCTTGAAAGGCTCAACGCGACCTTGGTTTTGGAGGTTTGAAGCCCTTTGCTGGGGTGGAGTGGGCAAAGACCCAAGGCTGTTTTTCCAGTCGGTGGGGTGATTGTCGCTGAGTTTGTAACCAAGTAGTTCCATTGAGTGAAAACTACCAGACTCGTTTGGGCTCTTTCCTTTCTTATATTTCATCCCGTCTCTTGAGGTAATATCACCTATGACATGATGAACGTAACCAGAACAAGAAGGTGTTTTGGTTTGGACAAAGATAGCGTGGTGCAAACGACCAGGAGGCATGAAAGGGTCTTTAAAGGCAAGTCTATATTTAACTTTGTACATAGGGTACCACGTGTGAGACATTGTCAATGTTAAGTATTCCCACTCTGTGAGTACGAAGAATGTAGGGTTAGAAGTCGGTATGGAATTGTGGGCTGAAATATGGAGTTGCAACCTTTGCGTAAACCCAGTGTTTTATATAGAAGATATATAGAAGAGACCCAAGAAGTTAACTATCTTTGCCGCGGTTGCTGGACCGGCCATGAATGTTTGACTACGTAAGATAATGCTGAAGCTGCAGCATTTGCGTCAAGGCTGCAGCAACCCAATGCCAGTTTTGAAGAACCATGATTAGGGGAATAACATCGGCCCGAAAACTTACCTACGAAAAACACGCCTTGCTTTTACAAACCTCATCCAATAAACAATTCACCACTTTCCTTTACTTATCTGTCTATAAAACCTGCCGTTACACAACTTTGTAATAAACAGAACTTCCAATCACATTTTTAATCATGAGCCCTCCAACACCTGTCGCGGTTCCATATTTTTGTACGGGCAAATTACCCAGTCCTCTGCCTACCAGCGAAGAAATCCACAATGCGCAAGTCAAACTTTCTCCTCGGAGAGAGGTATGGGATAGAAGCGGTGTTTGTTCTATAAGGGATTATGTTATCAAATACGGCAGAAATGTCGGGGAGAATGAGGGAAACGCTCTTCTCTTTTTGGAGAAGAACCAAATTCCTGCCCCTCGTTTATACGCCATGTATCGAGAAGCATCGTCCGGTCATCTCTATTTAATTATGCACCGTCTTGCTGGACACAACCTGGAGTCTTTGTGGACGGCTCTCTCGTCTCAAGATAAGTCATTAATTGCGACGCAGCTACATTCAATCTTCACTCAGATACGATCGCTTAACCCACCTTCTTTTATTGGCGGCGTTTGTGGAGGTGACGTGCCTAGCCCACTTTTTCGAACTGAAGACCCCAATTCAAGGATAAATGGTCCGTTTCAGACTGCATCAGAAGCGACCTCCGCGCTTGCTCTTGTTTTGCAGGACAACGAAGGCGGATGGATCTCTGATTACCTTCGTCGTCATATCTCAGCCATACTAGGCGAATTTCCTGTGAGATTTACGCATGGTGATTTACACATGCGAAACATCATAGTGGAGAAGATACCTGACGAACCTAGTCTGGAGACCTGTGCAGACGGGGAGAGAAATGAAGAGCAATGGAGTTATCAAGTCAGAGGCATTGTCGATTTTGAGTCAGCAGGATGGTATCCTGCATACTGGGACTACGTTACAGCAATTGCGCGTCCTCAGCCAGGAAATGATTGGCCGAGGATGATAGATACCATCCTCGAGCCATATGCACAGGAGGCCTGTGCATATTTATTGGTGCTGAAAGAACTGAGGTTTATATATTAATCAATTCATCCTAGTTCGCGCCTAACCTTGCCACCTTAATTTCCGCGTCTTATTTGTACCAGACAGCCTCATGACATAACTAAGAAGCAGGCCATAACCGAAGGCTGCAAGCCTAAGAAGCTTTGTGCCGTGTCGCTCATGGTAAGTGATTGATAGGTCGCTATCATCCTTACGTAGCTTTTTCATAGCCACCCGACCTTTTGCGCAGGCCGTGATGTTGTTTTCAATGGCCATGAGGTCGAGGTTGACGAATTGCATACGATATACCTCCGACAGGGTACCAATACTTCTTTTTTGTGACGGTTAAGTCCTCTCTTATGGTTTTCGACTTTGGATCGATATTTCTAGCTCTCAGGCGACATAATTAACTTCCTTGGCCGGGAGGTCTTAAAGCTTTATAAACCATCGCTCTTTGGCATGGTTGACCCCCGTTGGCTAGATATAGCCCAAAAAGAGCCCCAGAGGAGAGAAACACTCCCGTCCAAGCTTTCTGGATGCGCTATAATATTCTGGCTTATTAACACGGGGAGCCATTAGTCTTTGGTTATAATCTATTAGGTCCAAGGTATATATTCAAAAGCCGACCATTACGATAGCATGCACTGTCTAGCTATTGCAGAAGTAGTTAAGGAGAGTTTAAAAGGTATTCTTAGGCCTGCCAGGCTCAAATTTGTGGTAAGATGTGCGTATCCAGATATTTACTTTGGACATGAGCCGCGAGGAAAGAGAAAACAGCCTTGATCTTTAGCCGTTGTCTAATTCAATCGAATCCCTGTCAAAATCTCCAAAACGGCTTGCTTGACCGGCTGCAGCCATAAAAGCCCCTCAGCACAGACTAACCACACAGGGCTTGATGGCGGGCAGCTAACCATGCAGTGATAGAAGCACAGGGCCATCGGGCGTTTAGTGGCACTTCTGATAGCGTGAAAAGTGTAGGCAAGCAAACCTAATAGTGGCTTGGTGAGTCACCTAGTGATGTGAGATAACATTTGCGGTATGGTAGTGAGGGAAAGCGAATGGATAATTATTGGCTGTTGTATATTTCTTCAATTGTGAGGCGATATGTTTTACCCCGCTAACTAGGATAGAACTAAATTTTTAATAGGCAGAGTAGCCCAATCCGCGAAAATAGCTAAGACCTAATAATGGAACTTATATTGTAGATTTGTTCTTGAATAAGGAATAGCCTCCTGCTGCATTATAGGTATTAGCTGCAATGGAACTTTTTTATCTTGTCTTATTATGAATACCGATGAGTTGCATCGTGGGGTGCGCTATTTTCTGGACCGACATGACCAAAGTCTCCTCTGCCCATTACTGCCTGAATCTTAAACCTGCAGCCACACTAAAAGCAATCATATACACTCTGCCAGCCGAATTGCATATTATCACCGTCGAGCAGAGATGGCTCCCTGTCAGGTTGCAGGACTTATTCCTGTGTTAGTCTGACCAAATGCCCTTTGCCTTATGGATCTTAGTATTATGGATTACCATTAGATCATTCTTAATGCGGCTATGATTATAAGAGCGTATCTATGATTACTTAGTTATGTAGAAATATAATACTTCAAGAAACTTGGTTTATATGTTGAAAGCTTATTGATATAAACCTAATATATGCATTTGGAAACTCGCTGCCCGCATTAGGAGTATGTTAATAATTCGGCTTTGCCTTGGCTGCTCTACTAACGAACTGCGCCTCCACTAATGAACTGCGCCTCCACTAGTGAGCTGCGCCTCCGCTATTAACTTATACCATCCGTTGAAAAATTTAGGAATCCCCCTTATCTTCAGCATTCAGACTGTTAATTTGAAAGTCCTAGGTAAAACCTACCAGATATATAAATCTGAGAAGAGGACTCATTTTAATAACGAACAATCAAGTTTTCTAAATATAATTTCACACAGCATTACTGAGCGATATAAACAACACATCTCAAAGTCTTTAAATTACGTTCTATGTTTCATTCACGTATTGAAGCTACTCAATCATGGCGTCAACCACATCCTACAGTCAAGCAGGGACCTCACAGCGAGCCACCCACAGGCGAGCAAACGTGGGATGGCTATCTCCTTGTAAGTCCGCCTAAACGAGATCTCACATTGTGGGTCACTAAACGTATATAGCTACCCAGCTACCGAAAACAATTATAAGCAGCGACAACGGTCCTGCGCTCACGAACGAGAAGCTTTATGCTATTGCAGTCACTTTGTCGAAGTTAGATCAATTTCTGTTACTCTATTGTCAGCATTTCTACGAGAGGATCTTACAGGGTGAACTCAACAAAGGCGATGCATCTGCGCAGAAACTAGCCCAGAATGACCTGGCTGATCTTCAGATGATAATGGCTCAGTTTGAAGACATCAACAGCGGACGATTTGTCTTTAGTAGCCTATATTTGAAGGAAAGGCGTATCCTCTACTACTGGGGAATGGCTTTTTCGTTTCTGGCTCAAAATCTGTTAGCTGACGAGGAGATACACCAACCTACGCTAGGGAATTTGAAGAGAGTAACAGGGCTAGCCGCTAATATAGAGACTGCATTGCTTGATGCAGCCTCAGCAGGGGTGCTAGTATCCGATTATCGGCTGGTGCTTTCCGAGCGATGGGATCTACTCGAAAGGGCCGTTGGTTTGTACCATCAGCACTCACAATTGCCTCGAACACTCGCACAATGGTAATTTATTAAGCGCAGCGTATAATGCTAAAGCTAAGACGTGTTCAAGGCCCGAACTCACACACCGAATCCAAGAGGCATTGAAAAACCAGTTACCCCAAAACAACAATGCGGCCCTGCAAACGCAGTCTGGGGTATATACACCTTGCGCGCATCTTTATGGCAATGCTAACCTATATTTGATAGACATTTACCATAATACTCTGGTTGACCTTTATCGGAACGACAATGTCTAATGTGTGGACCTTTGCTCTTGCCTACTACTACTCAGAACATTTACCCGGATCCACAAAAGACGCAGATTTTTGGTTTCTCCTCCAGGGCTGTATTACTCAAGGATTCACTTTGATCATCTCAGGTATCCCTTTGAAGGCGGAATCGAGATTACGGAAGCGAATATGGGTACCACCAATGATATTAGCTCTAACCTGCACGGTTATAGCACCGCCCCTTTACCTTACTGCTCCAACAGAGTGGTCCAGCTTTGTTATCCTTATAGCAACAGGCATCCAAGCTTTTATGGTTTTACAACTTATTAGTATGGCAGGTTGATTGTAATACCCTTCTCTACTACTGTAATAAGAATTGTTTATAAATTTACTAGATTACCCACTCCTTAGCCATTTGCCAGCCCCCTTTCATTATTGCTTCTATGAAAATACGTCCCTTTTTATCCATGCTTGATGGTTGGTATTAGATTCTTTTAGTTCAGATCGGCCCGCTCCAAATCGCCTATCGGCTAGTGAAATGATTACGCAGTCCATCGCATACGATTTACCTATCTTCTCATTAAACTGGATTAGCACCCTTTTAATAAAGTCGAACTTACTGCTTTCTTGCGAGTAGTCGCTCAACCCTGTACTGCCTATCCCTTCGGATAACGCGGTCTAGTCTAGAGTAACTTTTGTTAGTGGCATTTGGTAATAGGATGTAGGCGTAGTAGTTTTATATTGCGGCGTCTTTAAGGATGTCCTCGGCTCTCCCATGTCTTGGTATGCTGGTAGTGTAACTTTTAAGAAGCTAGTATTCTGCGATTGATCTGGTTCAAGACCTAGCCTTGACTTATCTTGATTGATTTTTATCTATGTGTAATCAACTTAGTGGCACGAATCACCACGTGTTAGAAAAGGCTCCTCTCGCAAGTTTTACAAACGTAACCTGGACAGGAATGAAGGCCATTAGGAGACTTAAAAATCTATGACAATTCCTAACGTTTCACTGGCCTAAACGCTATATCAAGCTTCGTTATCAACTTGAATACCCAGGTCAGATGTAACTCTTATTGTCCCGATCAGCCAGCAAGATTGTTTTCCATAAACGTTCCTTTGATAAGCGAGAGAAGACTGATGATGGGAGAACTTTGGAATGTCTAACCCGCTCAGCTATAGGACCATTGCTGGCATCCGTACGCCGAAGTATCAACGCGTAAGAATATTACTGTTCTGCCTGCTGCCTCTCCAGGAACACAGTACGTCAATGTATCAAGCTCTCCCAAGCTAAAGTCTTTGACTCCAGAGATGCCAGCAAACTTAAAGACGCCACTGACACCATTGTACCACGTCTCATACAATATCAAAATCGCGCGCCAATCGCCGAAGCTATCGGCAATACCAAATTAATACCATCCTGTTTCGTTGAGTTTCATAATGGGCCTTGGCAACTCCTCGATTCGAAAGCCATGACAGAGTTGCATGATCCGCTTCCATTGCTGTTCTTATGAAACGTAAATATAGGCATTCATCAAGATCCTGCTCCTGCCTGGAACTTTACCACCCCTAGTTCTTCCTATGGCCAAATAATCCTCAGTCCATAATGAGATGTACTCATGAACTATACTCAAGCAGAGCAAATCCAAGTCACATATTCCCGACAAGCTACTTGGTCATCTTAACGATTTTCCCGCTTTAGATAGTCGATCTAAGCTCATTCAGATAGCCCAAGAAATTACCACTCTGAGTTGATTATTAAATGTATATCTATATCTTTTAGATGTGTCATGAGGTATATGGAAACAAGACATGTGCTCAGCTAGTTGTTCGAGGATAGCTTTACCCATGATTGTCGGTTCTGGCTCAGTCATGATACAATATTAGTGCGTCTCGGGAGTAGAAATACTGCTCCCTATACAAAACCAACTCTAGTATTTCTTGATCGTTTCCGGTGTTGGCTGTTCTGTGCTAGCCTCCCTAAAATTATCATTTTTCTGCCATTCGATAAAGTGTAAGAAGCCCAAGGATGAATGATTTTGCCAAGTCTTGTGAGACTAATTTATATAGAGGCAATAGCACATAAAATTAAACTTGGTATTCTCAGCCGCCCACGATATGTGTGTGGGACTCTGATCCGTGGGATGGACTTCTAGAGGCTACCTTTGAGGATATTTCTCAATTCTCACCCTGATGCTTGAACCTAGCTGAGCATTATGCCAGTAACGTTTATACTAGTATAGCTTGCTGAAAAGAAAAACCCAAATGCAGTTCATCTGAGAGTGTCCTATCAATATGTCCAACTTGGACATAATAGTTGCTTGCCGCTTTACTGTTATGTTAGTTGTTAGCCGCCAGAGTTTGAAGTGCAATACCCGCTCCGCTCCGTCCGGCCTTTCTAAAATATTTGACGATGTCCGGTCTCTGGGCAACTGTAACTTTAGCGACTCATACACCACATCATCGGCGTTTCTGGTAACCAGTCCTTGCACTATTTGAATTGCCCTCCTTAGCTTCGGGCAAGACAACCTGACCCTTTTTAGGGAGGCGAATCTTTAATAGACGAGTGTTACAATCTTATATGGTTAATCTCGTCAAATGTTTGATTCCTTTGCATGCTCTCTGCTTCCAGAGTCTTGACCTCGTCATTGAGATTTTCAACCAACAGATCACCCGAGTTTATCCGACTTGTCGACGTCTTAAAATACAACGTTGATGGCGATACCTGTGAATTGAATAGATAAGCCCTGAATCCTGCAGTCCCTCATGTAAAATGCGATGGTGTTGTAGTAAAAGACCTTCTTGTGGAAGAAACCTATTCATATACTAGGAGATCTAGTCTAGGCTGGGAAGGAATACACTGCTCGGAATATTTATACCCACGAACCAAATACCACAGGCAAACGGCCCACCTGCTTGATAATAGCAAGCAAATTCTTACTAGTCCCTACCAGTAACTTAATTCTTAGCAATCCTGAGGTAGTGGCTCCAAGTCTAAATAATCCGGTAGTAGAGATTTTCTTCAGCCAGCGATAAAACCATCGAAAGTATTCAAAATTATAACCTCAGAAATCTCTGTCGGCTTATACATACGACCATACCTACCNNCGAATCCCCGCTGTTGTATGTGTTCCTTTTTTGGTGGTTCCGTATTTGTGGTCTCGGAATCTGGTATTTCAGGGGCGAGAAAGGGAGATGCCACCACGCAGCCTTCGACCGATGGGTTGAAAGCTGGAAGGACAATATACGCAATACATGAATTGGTGATAAGGAGAGCTTCACCACTCGATGTGATGATTAGTCCATCTTTTGGGAGGACTGTGCAGCGAATGGAAGACGTTCCATCATGGTTGCGGAGAATGCCACTGGTCAATACTGCTAGTTTTTAGTAAGGAACGTGAGACCAAGGATCTGTTGTATGACCCCTTGTAGTGCGATGCTACTGGTTGCGGATATATAGTCCAGTACTCGGGCTTTAGTACAAACATACATATACAGCTTTTATCTCGGCTCAGCAAACTCCATCCAGAGGGGTTCTTCAAGCACCTTCTGCAACAGCTCGCCCTCGGTCCCGAACACAATCTCAATACCACCATCAGGCAAGGTTGGTAGAACAACGTGGCATCCAGGAAGGATACCAGTGTTTGGACAACGGATAGCCTCCACCCTGTTCCCCAACAAGTGTCCCCATTCCACAGTTGCCAGAGTGAATTCAGCCCAAGATGTTTGCACCGAATTCTTGCCTAGCACGTCGAGAAATGCTGTTGGGACCAGTCTAGTTACATCTTCAAGCTGATCGATGAGCGTGATCACATCATCGGTGAACTGGTTGGTAAGCCGCAGTAACATCTCCTTGCGGATTAAGACAGCAAGATCAGCCAGGCTCATACTGCCCAATATCTGGCGAACGGTCGCAGAGACAGAGATGTACTGCAAGAAGCAACCCAGAGTCTCAGGATGCACCGGCGGTTCAGTACGTTTACGCCCATCTACGGCGATGTTGAAAACAGAAAGAGGATCCTCACTGTCTTTGAGGCTGTCGATGGGCGCCTGTACAGCAATAGCAGTTCGCCACATAAGGGCTGAGAAGGCATCGTTGGTAGAGACCCATTTCTGGTCCGTGGGTTTGGTGACATTGATAGGCGATGCCTTGGCCTTGAGTGCTTGGAGCGAGGAAGGAGAGAAGTAAAAGACCTGTCCACGAAAAGTTGAACTCAGCATGGCCGGAGATGCGCCTGTGGGAGTGAAGGGAAGAATAGTGTACTCGAGGTGGTCCCCGGCTCGTCCTTTATTACGACCCGAGGGCTTTGTAACACGTTGTCTATCAGATATCATGGCGTCCTCGATGATAAGTGGAGCTTGAACTTGGAGCCCTTGACAGCGACGGCATTCTTCGGCCCAGATCTTGGTCCAGGTGAGGTACGTGGTAGCATCGCCCACCATATGGAAGAGGCACCATCCAATGAGAACACCGCCTTCGATGAAGTTGGCCTGCACCAGGGATATGGGAACAGGTTTGCCTGGTTGTGGCCAGAGAGGACCAGGCATAAGCAAATCGACGTCGAAAGCTGAGATGGGGAAATGCTTCTCCTTGAGCTGCTCATAGGTCCAGGAATACTGTCCTGGCCCCCTCAAGTCTCTACTGATCATATGTCCAATCTGATCATCGGGAAGCCTCTGTAGCTTGAGAAGATTGGCTTGCTTTGCACCAAGATCTGGAACAGCTTCAGATGCTAAAACGCCAATTCGCTGGCACGCAGCTTTGTAGCCGTCTCTGAGAACATTGAAAACCTCGTCACAATCGCAGTCTTCTGCGAGGCGCATAGGAAACACATAGCGTAGGTAGCCTCGTGGGCCAACGCGTTCCAAGGCTGTCAACTCTGGAACATCGCTTATAGATAAGTTTGAAGTCATTCCGGCTGTTTTGACTGTGATACAGTTTGAGAAAAGCAATTGGTTATAGAATGTGGAATATTAGGTGTGGAGTATGCTCGGTATATTGGAAGAGCTGATACCACCGATGCAGCTTTTGATAGGAAGGGAGTAATAAAAGTGATATAAATAAGGGTTATACAGGCAGTGGTGACAGTCAATTCGCGAGTCTTGTTAAGTACGTGGTTTGGCATGGTTCTTAATAGTGTTGGTTCTACCTGCCCTTCCTGCTTGTTAGGCTTGCCTCAATTTACGTTGCAAGATAGCAGGGGATTTAGGGAATTCGCCGCAGGGGTTTTTGTTATCCGGGCAAATCACACACAGGTAGAAACCATGCCCTGGTACCCTGTCATTCCAAACCCGCATCATGCACCGGCCAGTTTTAAAGTTACTACTTTCAAACAACGTGGAGTAATGTGCGGAACGACACATCTCTTTCCATCTCTGTTAAAATCCATCCTAGCTTACACCTCGGGGATAGATATTGATGACCTCCGGCCATGTGACTTTGGGCTTGAAATCACATGTCAACTAGTGCAAGCATCACGAGCAAGGATCCTTGTTAATTGTTACATTATAATCTCGGCGCAAGTTTCGACAGAACCAACTGCATAAGAACTGTTGGTTCACCTGTCCATTGCAAGGAACCTGCGCTGTACGGAGTACTGAATGACCCAATGCCCGGCCGTTGGTCCTTATCGTAACGGCCTGTAGATAGGTGCCATTCCAGGTGGATCAATCCGGTAATAACCGCATTTTGTTAGTTCATACTGCTTTGTGAGTTCAGCCGAGATACACCTTGAACTTCATTGCCCTGTATGGAAATGGAATAACGGCCAACAATTAACCGTGCAGGGTATGTATGTCCAACAGCGACTGTCAACATATGACTTGTCGTGGGAACAAGTGGCACAGCATGCAAGGTGCCGATCGCCCGCCAAAATGCCTCGTCAAGGAGGACTTTTGTAAACAGAGGAGCGTGTGTTGGGTGCTGGAATTTCGGGTTCCGTTTGATGGGAAGGCGAGGTTGTATGAAAGCAGGTATTCAAAGTCTCAGAAGCCGGGAATACCTGCCAAACCCATTTTCATCAGGCATTGATCTCAGCTTTGTTCCTGCAGCAGAATGTAACTACCATCGAAACTCATCACTACACCTGCTCTCATGTATTAACAACAAGTCCTTTCTTTTTCCGATAGTTTTATTTGCCTCATGACTTGCACTTCCTTTTCTTTGTCGAATCCTTCTCTTTTCACCTACTAACGATGAACTCTACCGATCCTCGAATCATTACCATCGCTGGCCCACCACCATCAGACATTGACCTCAACGCCAACACTGCCACCTCAGATAGAGCGGCCATTATCACAGTATTCATACTAGCGTTACTGGCTATCTCACTACGATTTGCCGCGAGAACTATCCAACGAACTAGGATACATTGGGATGATTGGATTATTATTCTGTCTATGGTGTTGGTCTCAGGAACCGCCGGCCTAGCTATTGCTGGTAAGACATGTCCACAACTACCAACCTCACCTATTAGGTTTTCTCACAGGCTCTAGGTGGTTTCTATGGAGCTGGGAAACATATTTGGGCAGTTCGGATGGAGGACTTGGAACAGATCTACAAGGTAAGTCAGATGCATTGTGGTAGCGCCCTTATAACTAATAGCATAACTAGATCCTGTTCGGGTATACATTTCTATACTCGGCCTCATGTGCGATCATTAAAATTTCCATCCTCTTGTTCTACGGCCGAATATTTCCTATGACGGAACCTGTCTTCCGGATGTCAATAATATTTGGCTACTTTCTCTCCATCTCGTATCCAATCGTCGTCTGGGTTACGATGGGAAATGCATGCAGGCCGATTGAGCACTTCTGGACCCAGTTCAGAGGTACAGAAGGAACATGCATCGATATCAATGAATTCTTTCTAGCCCTGGGGATTATCAATATGGTCAATGACTTTTATGTCTTACTCATACCTATCCCACAAATATTTCAGCTACAGATGTCCATAAGAAAGAGATTGGGTATAGCTAGTATTATGATGCTGGGTGGATTGTAGGTGCCTCTTTCTCTTAACTGATATATTTTGATGTGATGTTATTTACTAACCTATGTCCATAGTGTGTGTGCTGCCAGCGCTGTGCGCATCCACTTCTTGACCGAGCTGACAAAGACTGTGAACGTGACGAGAGCCATGGGACCTGTCTTTATCTGGTCTGATCTCGAGCCATGCATTGCCATCGTGTCAGCGTGCCTCCCGCACCTTGCGCCTCTTCGACATATTATCCGCCATAGAATTTCTTCCACATTTGGGAGTGAAAGAGGAAAGGGCACAGACAGTAGCTCGAAGAAATGGGGAGGAGGGGAGTCGAACGCCAAAGGCCCAATGTTTACTTACGGTGGATCCAGGTATTTTGGTGCTGGTGACAAGCTAAAGTTTGGAGACAATGATGATGAGGTTGAGCTGACAAACCGTGTGATTGCTGGATCTCAAGCTGGCAGACAAACACCATCAAGGTCCATCTCTGCGGATAGTGTTGTCGACCGTTCGATTTATGTTCAGACCAGCTATACACAGACAGCCGAACATAGGCGCTAGAAGCTATAGAAGACTAGGATAACAGGAATGAGATGCAGGATCTGTGCTGTTTAACTACCAGCACCTATTATCATGACTTTGAACTTAGGCTGGAAGCATCTCCAGGCTTCTCCATCTAGGCTCCAGTAATTGGCGAAGGATTGATATAATATCGCGCACAGAATGCAGAAACCTTTTGGAGAGTTTCATGTAAGAATAAACCAAACATCGTCCGAGCCTCCATTTGCATTTATGTCTCTATTCTCGCAGTTTATACTGTTTGTTCTCCTGTTTTCGTACCACTCAAGTATATATCTCTGATATTGATGTCGCTAGCCGTATAGGCTCCTCCCCTCTTCTCATCCTCCAATGATTACTAATTTCGACCAGTTCATTACAGCCCTCGACAGCCCATGCCCACTTGGCCAGAAAGCCAGGGGTAGCCTCCCAGCTCTGCATGTCATGGGGCTCGCCCCAAATGATAAGACCATTGCGCCCGGTGGTGACCTCATCCGTGTCCACATAACTCCCCGATAACAGAATCGGTGGCTGTTCGAGTCCACGAATAGGGGCAGAGAAGCTGACGGGTGTGCCTCGCTGCCAATCGGCTGTTGTAGAGCTCATGAGATCGCCGACGAGGTCTTGCCATAGTTCCCAGTTGTCAAAACGGCCTTCACGCCGGATAAGATTGTCGCGGACGCGTGGGAACGGAATGATGTTTATCCAAGGGAAGTGGTATCGAGTCAGTTGCAGGGTGGTAGGGACAAGGGAAGGAGGGATATTGGGACTGGGAGGGCAATGCATTGTGTCATCTAAACAAGGACCAAACACGGGGCAAGTCGTTGGGTCAGATGATACAGTGTTCAGAGTGCGCTTAATGGAGATAAAGGCGCGAAAGACATTGTATTGGATGAGATGAAGGAGATGGTCAGAAGGGAGGGGGAAGTTGAAGTTCAAGGGCTGATGGTCTGACGCCATTGTAATGTCTTGGTCTGGGTATGTTGCGGGCGGTGGTATTTGGAAGACAGTGCCTTGGTCGGTAGTTGAGGGAACTATGCAACACTTAGGATGGGACATGCACATAGTCGTGATGTCGGTATTTGTGTCTTGGCAAGAGGAAGTGTTAACCTCATCGACTCGCCAGCGTTTAACTTCAAATGGGGGCAACTCCTGATGCGCCTCGGAATCTTCACCCTTGAGTCGTTGTCCTGGAAAGATTCATCAGCACTGCTGGGATGTGGAGCGAACGGAACGACTCACGACGTGCTCTTTGGTTTCTTCGGTTCTGGAGCTTTCGATGTTGCCTGCTTGACTCGGTTTTATCGGGGTTATGGGTGGCTCGTCCCATTGTTTCGATATGCCAAATGCGAAGTTCTGCTCTGTATCTTGTCGGGTTCGCGGCGTGACGAGGATGACTGGAAAAAGAAGACAGGTTATGGATAGTCATTCGGCCTTTCGCAGGAGTTGAGAAGTGCCGCGCACGCTAACATAGTGACCCACAATCGAGATCGCTAAGCTAGACCGAAAGAGGATAAAATGTCATCAGCTAAGGCTAGGGCGATGTCAAGTTGAGTGGGGCAAACTTGTCTAGAAATGGTAAAAATGTCATCAAATCAGAAACAATAGTTAATATGACATGTTCGTGATACCTTTCCTAGTAGATATTCTTAAGAGTTTTAACTATTGTCTACTATGGGGAGTTTTATAATTGGTAAGCTATGCTATTTACTAGTTTGGCATACTGGAGAGCAGGGCTATATAATACAACCAACTTTCCTCTCTCACTTCAATTTACACACACAACCAATCCATATCATCTACACAGCCCTTTACCCTTCACAAGAACGAAGAATGTCTCGATACGCCGCTGCCCACAAAGACCCCAAGGGACCAGGTGATTCTCGCCCTACAGCCCTCCAGATCATCCAAGACGAGGGTGTCCAGGGCAAACTTCAGGGCCAGGTTATTATTATCACTGGTACCTCCTCTGGCATTGGTGTCGAAACTGTGCGTGCGCTTGCTGCTACCGGCGCCACTCTCTACCTTACAGCCCGAGATCTCAACAAGGCCAAATCTGCTCTTGATGGCATCTTTGACCCCTCCTGTATGGAGCTGTTTGAGATGGATCAGGCGTCTCTATCCTCTGTACGCGCTGCTGCCACTGCCATTCTGAAAAAGACCTCCAAAATACACTGTCTTATCAACAATGCTGGTATCATGGCTATCCCTGACCACTCTTTTACTGTCGATGGGCATGAGCTCCAGTTTGGCACAAATCACCTTTCGCACTTCCTCCTCTTCATGCTGCTCAAGCCCGCCCTCCTCGCCAATGCCTCCTCTGTCCTCCCCTCTCGTGTTGTCAATGTGTCATCTTCCGGTCATAACCTCAGTGGCATCAACGATGACAAGGACTACGCCTTTAAGCGTGGCAACTACGATCCCAACATTGCTTATGGCCAATCCAAGACGGCAAATATCTACATGGCCAATGAGATCGAACGTCGCTATGGTGCTTCTCACCTGCACGCAACCAGTGTCCACCCAGGCATTGTCCATACAGGATTGACCAGGCATATGCCCCCTGATGCCTTTGAAGGGATGGATCACCTCTGGCCAGTGATGAAGGGTACCGAGCAAGGTGCTGCTACCACAGTATGGGCGGCCGTTGGCAAGGACTGGGAGCAAGAGGGTGGTAAATATCTGGTGGACTGTGCTGTGGCCGAGCCAGGTTCAGGCGGGGAGGACAAGATGACCACACCAACGCATGCTGCTTATGCGTATGATACCGAAAAAGAAGGAATGTTGTGGAGGGATTCGCTGAAACTTGTGGGGTTGGGTGATGAGTAACTGGAGAAGGTTTATACATATGAACCTTGTACACAGCGCGCTGATCATGCTTGATTACCTTGGGAAGTGTGATTGATATAATGTCTGTTCAGCTCGATGCTACTTTTATATAGTAGGTCGAAATTAGGGCCAGTCTAGCACTTGTAGTAGAGCTTCAGCTCAAGGGCTGGGTCATAATACGATACCGTTTATGTTGAGTTCTGTTATGCTTTGTATACCTAACGCTTAGGTCATTGTTTAATTCAGCGTCTACTGTGGCCCTGTCAGACATTAAGGCTAGAACACCTCCCTGTTTCGCTATTGCCACAGTGTAATGACACACCGATAATACACGGCTTAAACTCGAGAATGTCTTTACCAGACTTGGATGTGCAGACGGAACGGACTGCGGCATTGGTAAAGAGGGCTGTAACGCGCGACTGACAAGTAAAAACATATGGTGGGCTAAGGGACTCATCTTAATCAATCCGATGGTCTTTCATGGTGTCTAAGCGGCTTGAGATGAGAGTCTTCTCTTTTTTGGCTTAGCAGAACTTGGAAGTGATTTGAAGGAAAGGGATCCTTAATGTTTTCAGTCCTTCCTCGTATAGTCAAGGTCCAAAAGGTCATAACAAGCGCTGGCAACTTAAGGACATGATAGCTCCTGACCCTCCACAGGAGACAATAGCAAAGCTGTGACACAGCGTATTCCCAGAAAGGACAGTTCCAGGCGGGGTATAAACATGATCAATTGAGGGGAACCTGGTGTTTTCATTCTCTTACATCCCTATTTTGCATTTTGGTAATTAAACTAACAGCCCTTACTTATTAACACATTTTCCTGTAAGCAAGTCCATGCCCGAAGCGAAACACCGGAGCCTTTGTATCAAAAGGCACATCCTCAAATGACTCGGCCACAGCGGCATTGCTTCGCGGGAGGTCAAAAGGAAGTTTACCTTCAGGTGCTGCGCCATCAACATTAAAAACGACATCCAGAAATGCATCCGTGCTACTACCATAGCTAGCAAAGAGTGCCTTTGCCTCTGCCGCAACTTCAGGTACGGCAGCTGGGCGGTTGAAATTTATATCCACAATAGTAGGGACCACGCGGAAGATATTTGCTTGCCGCGTTTTCTCCTTGCTGGAATACTCCAAGCTACCGGACTCTAGATCTGTGCCCAATTCAATTGGATCCGCTGGCGCTGAAGGGGCCTTGAGGCGTAGAATTGCAAAGTCAGCTTGATGGGAATTGCTCGTAACCTGGAAGCCCCTGGCTTTGATCAAAGAGCTGTTGAATCCCTCCACATAAAACTTGGCTTTTCTGCTCAGGTCTCTCAAGGGAAGGATGTTGTTTTTGTTGGTGAGTAGCGTGTAGGACTTTCTTTGAGTCTCGAGGCCAACACGACGGAAGTAAGGGTTGCCTACAATCAACCTAGACTGTTCGGGATCCACAAAAGGATAATCGAAGAGACCAAGTAGAAACTTCTCCCGTAGAAGTTTACGGACCGATTTGTTAATCTTTGATTCCGAAATGACGCCTGTTTTAACAAGTTCGACAACCAATTCGGGACGTGCTTCTCCTCCAAACTGATCACATCCAGCATTAATAACCCATGCAGCCCGCTCAAGTTCAGAGAGGTACTCCACACCCCAAGCTTTGGCTACCCAGGGCTTTCCTTGGACAATGGTGTTGGTGATTAACCCCCAATCCGTGAGAACAACACTCTCGAATCCGAGTTTCTCCCTGAGAAGTCCCATGACAATGGCTTTGTTGAAAGAGAAGCCAACAGCCTCGTACTCTGTCCCCACGGGACGACTATAGTACGGCATCATTTGTCTGGCACCAGCCTTGATCGCAGCCTTGAATGGAATGAGGTGATAATCAAAATTATGTCCGGGATACGTTGAGTTCATGCCAAACCGATTATGGGCGTCGTGACCGTCGAATGCAGACTCTGCACCTGGAAAGTGCTTAGTAACTGTAGATACTGACTGATGGCCGAAGGTATCGCCTTGGAAGCCCTTGATATACGCAGTCAGAAGTTCAGCCGTGAGCGTTGCGTTTTCCCCAAAGCCATTGCGGTTTCGGGGCCATCTGGGCTCAGTGGCAAGATCGACTTGCGGATGGAGGGTAGCTCGAATACCGACAGCGAGATATTCCTCCCGCGCAATCTCAGCAAACTTGTGGACCAAGTCAGCCGATCGGATAGCTGCTAATCCAACGGTCTCTGGCCATTGCGAAAACCCGGCGGCTTGAAAGCCTGTTCGAATATCGTCTGTGAAAGCATGCCGAGGATCAGTCGAGGGAGTGACAGGGATGCCTAGTCTAGTTTCCAAAGCACGAGCCTGGACTCTATTGGTGAATTCTGCAGCTGCCTTAGGATCCTCAATCTGGATAGCGAGGTTGAAATGTGTCATGAGTTGAGTTGCAACCATGTATTCAGAGCTGTTCATTTCAGGTGTCGTTTGTTCAAGTGTTCCGTTGGGTCCGGAGAGTAAGAGAGTTTGGAACATCTGGCCAGCTTTCTCCTCTATCGTCATGCGGGAGAGAAGGTCATCCACGCGGGCTTCTACGCAAAGAGAAGCATTTCGATATGGAAGGTTGGCGGTCTCTTTACTTGGTGTGAACTTGGGCATTGAGCTTGACGTCAACGCCAGCGTTATGTGGGCGAAGCAAATTAATGCCCCAACCCGGACTTGCAGTACGTTGTATCGCATTGTTGTGAGATCTGAAAGAAGTGAAGATGAGGGGAAGGGGATGTTTAAAGCATAATGATTCAGAACACCTATGGATTGTACTACTTATAGGCCCTGATAGTGAGAAGAGAATGATACTCGCCTAATCCAAATACTGATTAGCTCTGTTATTTCTCAAGGACAATTCCCGAGTGAGATGCCGGAATCTAACAGACAGAACCTTGGACTTGTGATATTGCCGTTCTTGGACCAATGTGATACGTTGCCTGGCATCTAGCTTAAGGAAGCATGATCAGTCTCGGTCAAGTTGTGGATAATTGAACCATGTAATCGCGGGGAAGAGCCAGAAAAGGATTAAGATTGCGGGGAAAATACATTCTTTCAATTTTTAAAATGCTGTTTGAGACTTCGGGATCTTAGTACTGGGCGGCTCGGCAACTACATAGGGTACGGAGTTCACCGGCTCGGCAACTATAAAATACGCAATTCAACGGCTCGGTAAGCCCGCCATAGTAGTATAGGTTGTTTTATTTACAGTGTAATAAAGTCGGGGTTCTAATGATAATAATAGATGGAAGTCCTTTTACAAAAAAATACAAACAGCTTACTAGACATGGGTATAATGAATAGATAGTTAGATCATATTACGCATATCTTGGCCCTTACTCTGTTTAAGTTGTATACATGCACTTTTCCTAGTATCTTTCCATGCCTTCTGCATTAGATACCACGAAAATTATTTTATCGCAAATCGAAGCTCTAGAAAACCATCATTCTGGGCTCAGATGAAGTTATAATCACATTCTCTCTCCTCTAGAAGCCCAATTCGGATCGTGGAACAAGATGATCATACTAATGAGTAGTATTTGTGGCCGCAGCAATTGGAATAGATCTGACTGGCTGCCAAAAGAATTCTAAGCAACAGGGCCAGGATGTAGTCTATTCATACGAATTGGCAGCGGTCCAACAAGATCAGCCGAGCTGTTTGGTTCGATAGTGGAGGAAGGCATTTTTCCTTGCATTCCGCTGGTGTCTACATAAAATGCTTGGAATAAGTGTCACAAAATCAACTATGTAACTACCACGACAGTGTTTGAGTAATATGAGACTCCGCACGGCGAATGAGGAGAATTAGATACGATTTGATTCCATGGGCACCACTACCGCTTACTCTCACTACTAACAGCCAAGTTACAATTTACAGATGATACTAAAGACAGCAACCTCAGCATTAAGGTCAAAGCAGCCAATGGCCTTGAAACCCAAGCTGCAAGAGCGCCATCCTGCAGACAGCCGAAAGGAGTCTCACGACTAACACAAAGACAAGTCGGCATTTTGTGCTTCGAAAGGTCATGTGTCACGTCAGCACTACAGCAATCGGCGTAATTGAATCGTCATGACTAAACTTTCAGTCATGCACACTTCGATCTTTGAACCGGATTGCCCGGTGCATTACGATGACTTTGTCAGAATGCCGTGAGGGGTCAGTAAACGTCTATCCACCCCGAAAGTAAGCCAATCCGACCCACTTGCCGCATTAGGAAAATAGTGCTAAAACCACTGTGCTTGTCATGCCATGCTACTTTTAAGCATGTGTAAGGCTGTTACTGTTAAGTTCAACAAAGATCGCTATGATTGGATAGGAAAGGCGTCAAATAAAGTATAAATAGTTGGAGCAAGTCCGATACAAATATAAAATAAAAAGCCAAAGCTGTAGTTGCCTTCACATGTTGCGAATCATCTCTAGAGCTCATACTCCTTCACATAAGGGTTTGATATCCAGCTTCATCCGGACTCGTTTTTACAAAGACATCTCATCCAAGTCAATCTCAAGACCTAAAATACCTATCTTTTCCCCTATCATGGCTTCATCCAACCTCCCCGCCACAATGAAGGCAGTCCTCCAGCCTGACAAACACTCCCACAAACTCATTCTATCCGAGCAACCTGTTCCCGTGCCTAGTCATCCTGAGGATGTGCTGGTAAAGGTCCACGCCACTGCTCCTTGCAAGGGCGAGCTTGACTGGACTGTCTTGTTCGCCGACTACTTCCCCAAAGACAAGATTGCAATTCCAGGGCAGGATCTTGCGGGAACAGTCGTCTCTGCTCCTGCAGATAGCGGCTTCAAGACTGGTGACGAAGTCTACGCCCGCATCGACGCCGCCCGCCCTGGCGCTGCAGCCGAGTATGTTCTGGCTCGTGTGCCAGAGCTCGCCATTAGGCCCAGGAACCTCAGCTGGGCCGAGACAGCGGCAACTCCGATCAGCGCGTTGACAGCATACCAGGCGCTCTTTGTCCATGGCGGATTGGACCCACTGGCGCTGTCAGGTGATAAAGCCGCGCAGGATAAGAATTCCAAGATCCGTCTCTTTATTACCGCTGGAGCCGGTGCAGTTGGTAGCTTGGCAGTTCAGCTTGCTCGAGAGGCCAAAGCAGCTGCTGTCGTAGCTGCTGTCTCACCAAGGAATGTCGACTTTATACGAGGGCTGGGCGCGACGGACACTATTGATTATACGAAAGAAAGTGCCGGTGACTGGGTGGCTAAGGATACGGAACATCGCGAGTTTGACCTTGTCTTTGACTGCATTGGAGGGCCGTCACTGTCCCAAGCCTGGTATGCGGTTCGGGATGGTGGAAGCCTCGTCAGTGTCTGCAGTGAACCGAAAGACAGCCGGCCGCAAGATGTAAAGAAAGAGGTTCGTAGCCTCTTTTTTATTATCACCCCGCTTGGCAAGGATCTCGACGTTATGACGGGATTGTTGGAGGATGGCAGGCTGAAGCCAAGTATTGATAGCGTGGTTGGTCTTGATGAGTTTGCTAAAGCATGGGAGAAGATGGAGTCGGGAAAAGCGAGAGGAAAGGTTGTTGTGAAGATCTCTGATGAAGCTTAATAGCACATGTTAGGCACTGGGAGTAGGTGCCCACCAATTATTTAAAAACTCAATCCCAAACCTATCATCCCACACCAGATAGTGCAGATAACACTCGAAGTCAAGCCTCGCCTTACATTGAAGGATCTGGCAGACAACCTTCAAGTGCCTAGCGAACCACGTCCCGTGACCTTGCGCATTCTCCTCGGTTACCACAGCGCCGACGAAGAGTATCCAGAGTAGCTCGGGCAAATGTGACATCCAAACCTCAGAGTACACTGGCTCGGTCTCGAGTGATTTCTGTAGACGTTGCGCCATCGTCCACGGGAGGGATGCGCTCCATCGAAAGTCTTGTTTCATGGCCGCGCATAAAAAGAGATGTAAAGCTAAAAGCATGGTATGGATACATTGTCCTTCCACAGTAGTTGGTACATCATTAACGTGTTCGAGGGCTAGAAAGGATGCGGAAAAGGACAGCGCACGAACATCCCGCTGCGTGAGATCCATGCCACATTCTACAGCTTTTACCCGTTGTCGAACTAGCTGAATAATGGTGGTCACAGTTTCGTATCCTGGCCCGAGGCTTTGTAAGCGAGAAAGACTTGGAAATTCGCAGGACTCTATGATATACTGAGGGAGCTTGACTTTGTCCAAGTCATAGTGGAGTGGGTAAAGAGGTCTTCGTCCATGAGTAGTAGCTAATTCAAGGTCCACCCTAAAGCGTTTTAGATCAATCTCTTTTCAATCCATGTAACTAGGAACGTCTTCCCGCTTACCAGTTTATAAATCGTCCAACCTGATAAGCATTAATAGACTTGATCCCTCCTCTCATATTCAGTAGTGTTTGTAGTCCCCGCATGTGGATATCCGCCTCCTGAGAGGAACCTTCTAAGTTCTGGAATAGCAATGTTAGCGATGAGGTCCAGAACCGCCTTGGAAGCTTGAGACCTCAAGGTAATGGATACTCACTTCACTATGTCCCAGATGCGCAATAGCACCAAGTACATTCTCCGAGATCTGGCCATTTTGAAGGATAAAGTTTAGCTCCTTGATGGCATCACCCTTCAGTTTCAAACCTTCCTTTCGTAGATCTGAGCTAAACAAAGGTATTACTGTAGCTCCGAAAGCTGCCGTTGTGCAGAGGGTCACGCGCATAAGCAGTGGGTCGTTTATTGCAATACCCAGCCACGTGTTATTGCTGGGAACTGTTGTTGTCAAGTAATCGAAAAGCACCATGACTAGTGTTGGTGAGCATGAGTGCTAGCACAAACGAGTAATACATACAGTGCTTGAGAAGGGTGTCAATGTTCGGATTCGACGGTATCGGAATTGCTCCAAAAGGGTCGAGAATGTCGACTGAGAACCTTGGGACTCCACTTAAGTAGTTGCTGCGAAGCAAGCTTTCGTTCATATTGACGGCTACAGACATCTTTCCGCCATCGTGCCTGATCACCTCCTGGTGCGTTCCCTCTGGTTTGTGAATGGGATTCGTAGAGGCTGTTTTGATTCTGAACTGCCCTGTCAGTTCATTTTTTCGTTGTGCTGTCTGTGCTGAGGCTGCTGAGCTATCTGACAGATCCTCTCTAGTTGCCCTTTTCGAACGCAACTGCAGGGCTGTCTTTATGGCATGGCTCCGGATGGCCTTGTTGGTCTGTGCTGTTGCACCAGTTGACACGTGGAATTCGTATTTGGGCATGTGAGCTTGCTGAGACGCGGCTTGAATTATTGCTTGGAAATGGTCTTGTCCTTCCTGTCATTAATCCTGTACTGAGGCTGGAGTTCAACTATAACGCCAAGATGTTAAGCAAGAGACGACAGACAAAACTGATTATGAAACTGCTATTTTAACCATACACGCTGAGGAAGTCATGTTGTTAAGCCGAATGAAAGACTAGCAGTCGAAATAAAGAAGATTAGGCTAGTGCTAATGGTAATTGCCGCAAAATGTAAGCCGTTGACTAATACCACTTCAGTTTATGCTTATTCGTGCTCTAACTACCCTATTCCATGCCCCGGTCATTCCGGTGCCTAGCTTGGCGGGAAGGAAGATAAAGGCTCCGAATTCCTGCCTAAGGCATGAAACTGATCATGTCAACCTGAGCAATCCCCGCAACCGCGAGCTTAAGGACAATATCTAATTGGATCATCAATCGTCAGGGAAGGATTTCGGAAATAACAATTACCCATATGATTACTCTTCATTTCAAGTCCACAGGAATAATAATTCACTACCAGAATCATCTATTGCAACAACCAAGCACGATACTTAATCATTGTGACGGAACGAAGGGATGGAAATGATGACCACCGCCATCAGCTGAGGAACTTGAAAACGTGCAACACATAACTTCTCATGTAGAGTATCTCTAAGTCTGCCACGAGGAGCTGTTTGTTCCCCTGAAGATATAAAAAAGCCACTTTCTTCCAGTGTTAGGACTATAGCTGGGACGGAAAACACCACCCCCTGAAGTTATATCCTTGGGAAAGATTACTTAATCAACAGAAGTGGTGCTGTGACATTACTGAACAAACAATATGCATTGAACAAGCAATACGAGGCTTTGTGCCACACTTAAAAAGGAAATTCTGTTCAACAGCCCGAATTTGGAAAGATGAACCTGTCGCCAGTAAGCAGGACTTCAGGGTCTTTGCGCATCTCACCGCCAAGGTTTCGGTTAAGATTATCTTGGGATTATTCGGTACATAATCTGAGACTAATTTGAGGGCAAGCGAGTTTGACTTGAAAGGGATCACTCGAGAACTAACGAATTACAAAAACGAATAGCCCGGAGGCGCAAAGTGGTGAGAAAACAAAGGCCTGATATATGGGTTATTCGTACCAGATGCGATAAATGGCTAAGCACCACGTTTCTCGGCGGGTACAAGGCAGCGGATAAGATACTTGTCGAAAACCTCTAGCGAGCAATCCAGAAGAAATGTCCCTTTCCCGTATTGAATTGTCAGTGGAAGATTGAGCAGCGATGCAGAGGAGAAGTTACAGCAGCATGCTGAAGAGACCGCCGCCAAAGCACTTGCCCAGATCTTTCACTGTATGATCCATCGTGATAGCACTTACGTATACTACTTTATAACTGGGAAATCATTGATCTTTCTTCGTATTGGTAATTAACCGCACAGTTATTTACTACCATTTGTATTTTCGCGAGATCCATGATAACCGCGAGGACGACATGAAATATTCTTTCTTTGTCGCTATTATCCGACTGGCCCCGTTTAGGCTACAAACGTGTCATAATCTTGTCGAGTCTGAGGCGTGGAAGGAGGATACTATCTCACTGTCTGAAGCAGTGGCCGCATTTGCATGCTGGGATGCGGGGTGCCATCACTGAAGAAGACACCTACGTGTGTAATCGGTCTTCTTCATCTCTTGCTGGCTCAGGGCTTTTTCGTATACGGTCCCGAGGTAGAACCACGGCGATTAGCTAGGCTAATTTACAGGCCTTAGCTCGAAAAGAACGTAGAAGATGCAAATAACACCAGTGACGATGAATCAGGCAAAGATAACAGCGAGTATCCCTCGTTGCGACTGGGGGTACAAGATCTTGTCTGTAAGAAACGAAGGGAGTCCACTCCCATAAGTAACAAGAGTCAACCCAGTCAGTAGTTAGAAGTGTAAATACGCCTTTCCTGTGCCCAAGTGTGTATGCTCTGCTTGAAATGAAACAGGCCCCTTGACGAAAGGTGTCCAACGTAACACTAAATCGCAGTAAAGTTTAGAGCACATCCCATCCCAGAGCTGCAACTCGTCTCAAAGAAATCTTACGCAACGAGCTGCATTGTGCGTCATGATCTGCGCTCGGCGAATACTCTACGGAATGATGTACGCGACCTAAGCAGGTCAATTACTTGTTGCGTAATACTTCACGATAGTTGGTTAGGCTAGGCTGGGTGTGGACATAATGACGGAGGTTTGGAACGCTTGGTGCAGCATAAAGCTTGAGTATAGCTGGTAGGACTGAGATACCTATTGTTTCGCCAAGTCTTTCTCCTGTTATTTGGTGCGATGTGATTTGGGTTGGATTAAAATAATATGCAAGAATGTTGAAAATCGAAGAGTTTTAAGTTTTCATTTTGCTGATAACTAATTGCGCATATCAGTATCATCTTGGTTCCTTCAATCGACGCTTTGCCCTCGTTCAAATCTGTCGCCACGCCACATAGTAATAGTGATATAAATAGAGTGCACACTCCTGTTCTTCACCTCGTCCATCACATAATTGAAAACTTTAGAACTATCTATCGGGCTCAGCTCACCTCCAGAGCCTTTCAATATACTAGACCAAAACCCTCGTGCCTTTCGTCTATTAGCGTTACGCAACTCTGCACACAAGAAGTATTCAATTTGGTGGTAAGATTTAATATCAGGGATATAATAGTGAGCGCAATCTTCGTACAAATCTGCGATGAGTATTGACTGAAATTCAGAGATAGAAGTTTGTGGAACTTCAACGTCAAGGCCCCGCGAAAAGAGGTTAAACAAAATCTTGTCCAACAGTCGATAGGCAGTAGCAAAGTTTCCAATAACGAGGGCGTATTTACCTGCGTGGACTAAGGAGTGGGGTTCCTGGATCAATTTAAAGTCGAGATTCATAAAGGCTTGGAACTCAAAAATGACGCCATAATGCCACTCGTCTTCCGAATTTAGAGTTTTGCTCAGCTGATATAATATTTCCATGTCTGGGAATACGGCTGGGATTCGAAGCCTTTTCATCTCCCATACACGAATCAAACAATAAACAATATACCAGGAATGTAGAGCGCGAATAGTATTCCTCCTGCTTTCTTCCTCTTCTGAGGTAATACACTGTAGACGGTACAGAATATATTTGAGTAACTCTAAGGGCTTCTTCACGCCCAGACAGTTTGGGTCAATAGAAGAAAGCGCGCGAAGAACGAGTGGAATGGCATTGAGTAACCGAGCGGCGGGGTAGTTGTCAAGCAAAGTCTTGGCATTCATGATGGCGTCGTCGCTAGATGTTTCGGTATAGGGAATGCTGAATGGCTCGTAGTTGCCGTTAAGGAATGACGTATAGATGCCTGCTTATATAAACTCCAGTTCAAGCGGGTTCATCTTGTGATGCAAGCACTTCGGGACCATCCAATGCATATGGCCGCCGTTTAACCCAGATAACTGCCATTCTTTTAGGGTATCCAGCAGGACATTCCGAAGTGACCTTTCTATAGCAAGGCGATTATTAAAAGCAATCATAAGAGCTATCCGTAAGTAAGGGTTAGTACAGCTAGCTTGGTACCTAGGCGTATGCCAGATAGTCGTTGATCGACAGTCGAGGATAAAGTTGACACTTATAAACCGAGATCTGATATGATGGGCAGCGAGTACCCTCGAAACGAGTTCGCTTTCAGACAAACCGCAGACTCGAAGGCACTGAAGTCCAGGTCCTGTGTCCATAAGGAAATCAAAAGCACTCCTATGGATGAAATCAACCTTCCTCGAGTTGCTGTCAAATAGGCGTTGATCTCCGTTCCATGCAACGTATTCTGACTCCTGCCCGTGGATGGTGACCTCGAGTAGGCCACGACAAACGAGTCTCATTTCATTCTCAACTCTTGCACACCTGGCTGAAAGTTCTTCAACGGTTATAACGCGACCTTTGCTCAATATCGCTTCCATTGGCATATCCTCAGCAGCTATAGCCATGACTAGCAATGAGGACATGCAATTCCGTATTAAATCTTGTTCTTGATTGTTGATCCCACGATAATTATTCATTTTACGAGTGGCAATAACGAGATTGAAGTAGCGAGAAGCAATAGCTCGGATACTTGGTAGCTGAGCATCATCTCCAATTCGACCCCACATATCGACGTATAGTTCAGTCAAATTAGAGGGGGTCTGCTCAAGTCGCTCTTCAAGCATCTCAATAGTTGTATAACTCTGGCGGATGGCCCGATTCAGGCTATCCACAACGAGTACAACCCACAGGAAAACGCCCTCGGCCCTCTGCACAACCTTGCGCAGAAGGCTGTCTCGATCGCGACAGTCTAGCCCACAGATATCGAGCCGCTCGCGGACGAAATGGGTAATATCATAATTGTTCAACTGGTGTATTCTCAGTCGGGATGCGGCTTTGAAAAAGGAGCAAAAGGCCAGTTCCTCTCGGCTAGATGCGCATAACTTGAGATTCTTTACTTCCAACAAGTTATGGATGACTTGAGAATCTGTCCAATCTGGCCAAGGGAGATGCTCTAGGTCTTTGGCCTCATCCAGCCCATCGAGGAAGATGCAAAAGACCCCTGTGAAGGTCTCAAGCGCCAAAACAAGAGCTTTTGAAAGTTCATCGAGAGACCAATCTGAAGGATTTCGTTTGTGCTGTATGCAAGGTTGGGTTTCCCACAGCTTTCGACCAAGATCACGCTGACCATCTAGCACTTGATAGAGGAGTGACAAAGCCATGCCTTTCATCTTTCGTTCCAATAGTTGCCCCGCTTTCCAGAAGAAGTGCGTAAGAATTCGTACATTGGAATGCCAATTGTTGAGATACTTGGCCGTTAGTTGGTTGAAAGCAAGAAACTTCATGAGCGAGCTTTTTCCCGAGGCTGGATTGCCGCTGACCCAGAAGAGGTTTGAATCAGATTCTAACCAACCTGGAAAGCAGTCAAAGGCTGAATGGCCGATGCTGTCGACACACTCGATATAGTCACATACGTCCGAGTCACCTTCCTCAGTATCTCCGGACACTCGGCTACCAATCTCAGATTGGTCAGGTTTATGTGATAAGGAATGATACTTGAAAATCCAATCAAATGTCCCAGGATAGTTGCTTGATATCTGATTCTTACGACTGTTCATTTCGGGGAATCGTAGACTCGACAGCAGTTGCTCGTACTGTTTCTCGTGTTGTTTCTTCAGAGCTTTGTCCTGATCACGACGGAGCAATTCCTCACGGAACTTGCTTATTGATTGTGAAATACTTAGGCGAGTTGTGTTCCCCGTTGAAGTTACATGATCTTCCATGACCTTTCGTGTCGTTGCGTGCTCCTTGACAAGTCTATCGCTGTTTGATGAGAACTTGGTGGCTAGGTCTGAAACCTTAGTAGATCCATCGACCAATTGTGAGATGATGTTTTGAAAATCATCTTCAAGTCGCTGAAATGATTGCAATGTGGTGATTTCGGTAGCCTGGGATTGACTGCATACGCGATCTAACACAAGGCTGTGCAATAGTCGCTCATGCCGTTGGAGGTTCTTTTCGACATCTTCAAGCCCCTTTCCATGCCATAATGTTGCCATACTCTTTTGTAATGCAGCGACCTTTCCGCGAACACCACGTTTTGATGCATTGTCCACGTGTAGCTTGGCGAACTTTTGTTGGAGTTCATCTACACAGTCATGAACATTCTTGCCAACGTCCACAATTTGCTGTTGTGTCTTGTTCAGTGGGCCCATTTGCGTGGCGCTTTGGTTCATCTCATCAAAACAAGCTTTCGCATTCTTGAGATACAAGTCCAGATTTGGGTCGGGAGATCGCCCGTCGCGGATGTTGCGGTAGACATGGAGGGAGTCTTTCGCGAAGGTGATGATCTGCATGGCATTGCAGAGAATGCCCACTCCAAGGAGTGCAGCTTCGGCGCCAGACATGATGTCGTCAATACTCAATAGCTCTCAACTCAACCAACCTCAGTTTGGATTTGATGTGTCAAGATTGTGCAAGCTCGAGAGCAGATGAAGAAGAAAAGCTCAGCTGAAAGAAGATGCGGGGTTTGTAGGAAACATAAGGCTGTAGAACCGGGCTGAGCAAGGCATAATTCTTGTCGGTCCAGCACTTCTTATTGCATATCTAATAATGTAACACGTCATAAGCGAACTTGAAATTTCATATAGCGGTCAACAGAAAGCAGCCTTATGGAAAGCCTGGTAGACTAATAAAATATAGGAAAATGTGAGTGAGCAGATGGTAAGCTCATATTTCAATCAACTTGGAGGATAAATCTAAATGGAAAATAAACCAGACCAAATAATAATAATCAGATAATTCGGCTATGTTTAAACCCGGTTTAAATAGATATTAAGAACCTTCATCCAGTCTCCGCACCCATAACTTCCTTTGGGATCTCCCTATTACTTCTTTTATCCAAAGGAGATAACCACACGTCCTTCGGACTACCAAAATACGTCCACCCTAAAGGTGCAGAAGACTTCTACCGAGCACTGGAGAGTTTATTGCGTATCAAATGTTTATATTACTTATGGATTACTTAGTTGATGGGTGCCTCGTAAATCTTGCTCCCTCTGCGCGAAGTAGTTTGACAATAGACTTATGTCTTCCCCTTGAAGCCGCCACTAGAGGTGTCTCGTGTCTTTCATTCGCACCATGGACGCTAATACCTTGTTGAATCAACCATCGGACTAATTCTTCATTCCCTTGTTTCGAAGCTTCTACCATTAGTTTTCGAGAAGTCTCCTCTTTGCGTTGTGTAAGATCAAGGCCGAGATGCAGTAATAGTTGAATGATGCTTTCATATCCTCCGCCCCTTCCATGTTCTCCTGTTAATGCTGCCAAAAGTGGCAAGCCATTGTGTGCATCCGCAGAGTATAATGCGCTCTTTTCTAGAAGCACTTTAACAAACGGTTTTCGATAATTTGCAGAGGCGTATAGTAGAGCAGCCCCGTAGTAAATTGGTTTCAGGTAGGGATACTTTTGCTGCGAGCCGCTGAGTAACAGTTGGGAAGGAACTTCCCAATCCTGTTTATCAATTGTTTTCATTAGCGCAGTATGTCCTGCGTGATCTTGGATATCCAGCCTGGGATTATATTGCAGAAGCGCCGCGACAATCTTTTGATGGCCTTTTTCGCATGCTTCCATGAGGGAAGTCTTGCCTGTGTGATCTTGAATATCCACCCTGGCATTGTGCTGCAGAAGTGCCTCTACAATTGTTTGATGGCCCTTTTCACATGCTTCCATGAGGGCAGTCTTGCCTGTGTAATCTTGAATATCCACCCTGGCATTGTGCTGCAGAAGTGCCTCTACAATTGTTTGATGGCCTTTTTCACATGCTTCCATGAGGGCAGTCTTGCCTGTGTGATCTTGAATATCCACCCTGGCATTGTGCTGCAGAAGTGCCTCTACAATTGTTTGATGGCCCCTTTCGCATGCTTCCATAAGGGCAGTGCGATCACAATGATCTTGAGCCTCAAAATCGAACTTTTCTTCGAGAAGGGCAATGACGAGGGCCTCGTCATTGCACCAAGCTGCTTCCATGAGGATAGTACGCCTGTCATAGCCACAAGATCTAGGATTGGCGCCCATCTTACAAAAAGTTTCGTATACCGACCTGCTGCCTCCCCGCACTGCTAGGTTAAGTGGAACTTGGCCGTTTCTATTAGAAATGTCAAATCTTGCACCGTTTATCAATAGTATGTGGACGATTACGTTATGGCCTGACCGAGCAGCACAGTGCAGAGCTGTATCCCCATAGGAATTGACTGCTCGAACATTGACACCGGCATTAATGAGTAGATGCACGACTTCGACGTGGCCTGACCGAGCAGCACAGTGCAGAGCTGTATCCCCATAGGAATTGACTGCTTGAACATTAACACCGGCATCAATGAGCAGTTGTACGGCTTCGATGTGGTTCAACCGAGCAGCATATTGCAGAGCTGTATACCCATAGGAATCGACTGCATCAATATTAACACCGGCATCAATAAGCAGTTGCAAAACTTCAACGTGGTTGAATTCAGCAGCCAAATGTAGCGCCGTACGTCTAAGGTTATCCACGGCTTCGAAATCGGCATTTGCCGAGAGTAACCGCTCGATAACAGCCAGCCAGCCAGCCTCTGATGCCCAACTAAGAGCAGTTCGACCGTCGGTGTCCTTTGAATTGACTTCAAAAGTGTCCACCAGCAATGGAATAATTCGATCAAGGCCATAAAACGCAGCCAGGTGCAGTCCATTGATTATCAAGTTCTCCGTCCTCCAGCCTAGGTTTGGAAACATACGAGAGCCGTATGCATCAATCTGTATTTTTATTGCTGCGTTGATCTTCTTTTCACTGCGAAGAAGGTTGAGTGCTGCTTGATCCACACTCGAGGCTGATCTTGTGGCTCTGCGTACATGATGACCCCAGTACACTGCCGCATACTCATAGAAAGCATACCAGCCAGGTGTGTATTTTGGGTGGCCCTTCAAACCTAACCTCCCCTGAATCGTTTGAGATATGTCAGGATCAAAGGGCAGCCATATAGTTTTGTAATCTTCAGAGATAGGCAGCCCATCCTTAAATTTCTCCAAAGAAAGGTAGTTGAGACATTGCTTAGCGAGATAAGAGTGCACCTGAGGAAACAAGTCCTCCTGTTTGTGGAAAAAGTAGTCCTGTGCTGTGTAGTGAACCAACTGTATGGTTTGGGTTGCCTTGCCAAGGACGACTATACCACAACATACTGAGAGTAAAAGACTGATATCCGATAAATCGTCATCTTGAACGTCAAAATCGTGCTCACGCACAGCTATGGCGCTCTGAAGTTCTCTCACGTAGAGCTCCCTGCTCGCATAACATACCCAAGATAATACTTGGTGGGCTTTGCGTCTGTAGTTTTCGCCCTGCTGGTTAATCCGAGCCATCACCTCATCGTATGCTTCTTCCAGCATGTCAAGGTTCCGATCGTGATCTTTACGCTCAGCTCGATCTTGAAACACTCTCAGGGTATCCTTTACTTCCCTTGGTGTGGTCTTGTCCTCCAGGGAGGTAAGATAAAATTGAGCTAAGAGGAACCTTCGCAAAAGGTCAGTGGAAGTATAAGTCTTAGAAGCTTTTATGTACTTACATTCCATTGGCTGCTTGACAGACACAGGACTTGATCTCTTGCTGTAGATCTGGCCTCCTTCCAACGAGACTTAGCAACGGCCAATGATAGTCCTCAATGTATCGGTGAATATCGTCATGAGATGCCATGATTTGACGGCAAGGATGTTTCTGGAACTTTTCTTGGATTGCTGGAACCAAGCGAGAGGTCACAAAAAGATTAAGGTGGCACTCGCTATGCAGGCGAAGCAGTTCATCCACCAAGTTGAACCGATCGTTCGGAGGGGGTTGCCATTCGTCCAGTGCGTCAACTACTACCATGACATATGAGTAGTCTCGCAGATGACACTTCAGGGCTTTCATGATTTCGTCGTACTGCGGTCCAGTCTCTCCATTCTGATGACTGATATAAAGATCTTGCACATCTTGGGGAACGGAGCCCCGACGTTGACACAGCTGTTTTAGGATACCTCCCAAAAGGGTAATGGTGTGTTGACTGTCTTTCTGTGCGTAGCTGCAATAGACACACACAATTCCAATATCTGTGTTACCAGAGAACCGTTGAGTGAGATCGTTGACCACAACTGATGCGGAGACAGTCTTTCCAGCTCCTGGAATACCTGGGCAAAAGAGTATCTGTCCTTTGTCTTGAACCCATTTCTGATACTCGCGAGAATCAAGAAGCCATTGGACAGTTCCTGGTTGCCACTTCCTCAAGTTGTCAGTCTGTTGCTTTCCAAAATCTGTGGATGAAAGCCAAGTCAGGATACTGAGGTCAGCTTCCCTCTCTTGGTGTGACCGTACGTCTTGAGCTGTTTGGGCGATCTCACGAATTTGTGTTTCAACTAGTTGGAAATAGTTAGAAATTATTTCTCTCTTGGGAACACATGGTGTTTTGACTAACTTCTGCCTAATCTGGGTACGTCTTCGACTTGCTGTGGCCGAATAATGCTGATGATTTGCTTCGCATATGCCGCTGCTGCCATTGCTGCGTAACCTTGCCAACCTTTATTCTTGTGAGAGTCTGAGTAATCACAGATGCCGCGAATAACAAGACATGAGAAGCCATTCATGAGTCCTGCCGCCTCCATCTCGAAACACAGAACGTTCTTTTGCGATGCTAGCCTGTCTCGGAGAATGGCATTCTTCATCAAGGTGTTGGCCGAGGCGATAGTGCCGTAATGAATCGAAGATCTTTCATTTTGCCGTGGCCCACGATCTATAACATCGGCCTCATCCATGCTGCAAGTATCACATGAGTCTCCTCCAACGTGGACGACCGCAGGTTGGAATAAGATGTCTTTGTCGTCCGATGGTCGTCCATATTTTCCCCTCAGGTTGGGTTTCTGCTCCAAGATCTCTGCAACAGCATCATCAATACCATTGCCATCTATCTCGTGTTCCACATGGAGTGATGCTACCGCTGTCCGTAATAGCCGAGGAGGTTGATCCAGTGCCCGGGTGTATTTGAACGACTCCTCTTGTCTGGATTCCCCATAGTCATACTGGAAAATGCCGCTCTGTCCTTTTTCGGGAGTGCTAACCACGACATCTCCAAGCCGGATGTCATTTTTCGAACTCGGGGCCCCGCCCCCAACTCCCACCATAAGGCCGATGCGAACATTAGGAAAGCTGCGAGTAAGATCCTTTGCTACGCTAGCTGCCGTAGCAATTCCGTATTCACCCTTAGGCAGTGTCGCAATAACCACAAGATGATCACGGATCTTCCCAAATTTGTAGCTATTCGTATCGTCCTTGTGCTGGGTTGCTGGCCCCTCAAGTCTCTCATCTAGAAAGACCGTTGCGGCAACAGCTTCAACCGAAATCGCACAGATCCAGCCCACTGTGTAATCATTTGGGGACGACATATCAACTAGAGAGCAGACTGCTTGAGGCTAAGAATAGTAGAAATTGACAAAAGAAGAGTAGAGAGTGAAGGGATGCAGTAGAAAGGGAATTGAGAGGGCTGTCAAGGTCTTAACTCTTGTTTTGCTTGATGCAAACCAACAGTGGCTTTTGGCATTATGCAGAGGTGCCCAACAGTTGTTTTTGTGGCCGGTTGGCTCTATAAATATGACAAGTAAATTAATGCTAAGCCCCAGAGCGACACAGCTCGCTCATTTCTCTACCAATAAAACTCTTACTGGGATGATGTGACCAACCTTTACCCGCTATCCAAGGCCAATAAACATAATATATTATAAGCCATGCAGATGGCGCTAGCCTAATAAGGATATGAGTAGACCATCATTGTGCCAAACCGCCACACCTGTTTCAATCCATAGGGTCATTTCTGCAGAGGCCCCTGCTTCAGTACAGTTACAACTTTCTATAAACGTGACTCTGCAGCTGTGCTAGGCCTAGCCAGGAAGGTAGTATATAAAGAAAGATCATTAAGTCAAGGCGTTCCAGACACTAAGTCCGCCGGCCTTCGGTATTTCAGCTATTTGTGCTAACTGTTACAAAGCTGATATAAAGTTAGTACCCCGCTAGCGATAACCTAGCTCCAAATTTCGACCTGCTTTCATTTCGAAGCTAAAGGGATACTTTCATCCCCTGACCAATTACTATGTCAGATGCTGCCAATCCCATGCTAGCTCCTGCTTCTGACATAGAATTGGACACCCGATATCAATCTCCAACTCCAAATACTCTGCAATGGCGAAAGGAAAAGCGACATAAACGTTGGGCACTTCTGAAGTCAGTCAGAAATGCTTTCAAGGACGCATGGCACGACTTATTGTCCGCTCCCCGTCGCTTCAAGTCAGTAGAATGGCGCCGCGTAGGCCTCCGTTGTCTTATCCTTGTCTGGAGCCTGTCTCTGTTAGCCTTGACTATCTGTCTTGCTCTATCCCTCCCTATGAGACTCGATGATGAGAGTCCTTGTCAACCGAACGGAGATTTCTACTTCTCTATGTCTACATCATACGATCTTGAGAGTGCTTTCAGTTATTGGGCGGCAAGTGGTTTCTTTGACATTACTCTCGCTTGGGGACGATTTGATTTTGCTACTGTTAAGATAATTGATGTGGTTTGGGATCTAGTATGTGCTTTTCTTTACTCATGTGCAACATGCCCTAGCCCATCAATAAATAGACTCAATTAACAAAAACTAATCTAGATCGTTGGCAGAGGGGGCCAGACAATCATGGCCCTAGTATCTTGGCGCGTATTTGCCGAGTATCTCCAAATGTCTATCACTACTAAACCGGCTACCTATACAACAGTTTGGTTACTACGATTCCGGCAAGATTCTTCTGCGTTTTCTACCTTATGCCTAGCTTCGGGATTCTTCAAGCGCGGGCTTTCGTCGAAACTGGCGATGTCTTTTATGATTTCGGCAGCGATGTTTATCATAGCATTTCCCACCTTTGCTGGCTCGATGACTGGATATACGCCAAAGAATGAAGCATATATCAATGCAGATAACGGGAGACTCAATCCATTCACAGATATACTTCCAGCTGCCTATGTAATACATGACGGCAACAGAGTGGAGGGATTTACTAAGGAATATGGTGTTCCCTGGAAGAGTGGTAAGAAACTGACTATAAAATATAATCTCGAGATAAACATAAAAGCTAAGTATAAGTATATTTAGGGTCACCTCGAGAGCCCAATTCTAATGCTTATGATTACTGTTCCGATTGGAGTAATTACTCAGATATTAATAATGGGTGTAAATTACAAGGAGACGTCTCAGAATGTAAGTTACCAGTCTCATATCAAGGCTTGGCCTAACCCGTTGTCTATGAACAGACATACAGAAGTATGGTTTTGAAGCATCGAGCATGTCATCAAAGAGTCGGGACCCGACAGAATTCCGCGGTCAAGAGATAGACTGGCCACCCTTGAACATATCGGCCTTCTACCTTCCATTCAGTCGGTTCTACTGGAATTGGACTTCCCCTGGAGATGGAATGCCGGTACCTTATGAGGACTTCAATCAACCCTTTCTGGAAATATCCAATGCCATGTACTTAATGGACGATAAATTGTATAACTCGACTGATTTGAACACAAAAGGCATTTGCCAACCAATTAAAGGAGATGTAAGTTTATCATCCTAGGACAGAATACTCTCCCCCCTCTAATATCATCAGGACAACATTCAAAAATACCAGTGGGGTTTTTCGTTCCTTCAACTCTTTATTATAACAATCCTATTACAACTTTGGACCTTGGGTCTTGTTGTCATGTGGGCGAACGCACATCGTACACTCAGACTCAACAATGCAGCTCCCTCAAAAGGATGGAAGGGTCTCCTTGAGTTTACAGCTGCGATCAATCTCGAGCTTAAGAGTATAGGCTTAGATCCAGACGTCACGCAAGATGAGCGCCTTGAGCATGAAATTGAGCAACTACTGCAAGGTGGATCCATATTGTCACCACAACTAACAGAGGGATCTTTTAGCACTTCGCGATGGATATGGAAGCACAAGTGGCACTTGCTCACACTTGTGTTTTTCATTGCGTTTATTGTTCTGGAGCATGTTTTCCGTTTCTATGGGCTTTACTCTGAGCATCACTATCCCGGTCAATGGCGATATGAAGCGTACATTGTTGGAATTGTGTTCTCCATATTATATGGGACTCTCTGCCTAGTCTTGTGTTTTTTTATTGGGACAACTAACCTTGGAAGGATTATTACTTTCTTGGTTTTGGGAGGGATATGTGTTCCGTTTCTCTTTTATGATGCGATTGAACGCGACTTAGTCCTGCCAGGGGTCTTTTTAGGTTCAGGTCTTGCACTATTCCTCGGATCTACTAGAGGAAGTCGGGTGGTCATATTTGCAGTGCCATTTTCATGCAATTATATGGCTATACTGATCCATTTTCTTAGCGAGACAAGGTCTCCGTTCGCATATGACTATGACTATTAATGTTCTTTTCAAGTTAGCTTTAGGTTAGTATAGCAATATCTCCCTAAGTGCTTGTACGGAATGCTTGTTATTTATGGACACGGGGATATCTCCTCTCTGCTTCTCACAATCCAACTTGCTTCCGTCATGGCGTCCTGACTCTTCCTCCCATTTCTTTCAAGCCCTTTATTCAAACTAGTTGCCATATACCTTGGTCTCGTAACAAGTTTCGCCAGTCGTTTTATCTTTCTTATATACTTTAGTGATACTTCATCGTAATCATAAGAGTACAGGTATAGGCATTACCAGAGAAATGGAAACGTACTAAAATGGGTCTACCGAAAGTGAGATAACAGCATGAAGCCAATAAAAGACGGAAGCTTCTTACGTCGTCCATTTACCATCAATCCCCTGCCTAAGATTGCTCTTCCAATCGTCAACACGCCCAAAATAATTTCTATGTAGATATCCATCCTAATTTCGCTGTTATAGCAGCACTGAAACGCTGTATGCTGTCAAACCCAGATCATTTGACGCAGAGGTAGCCGCCACTTATACCAATGGCATGGCACAGAACTTCACCTGCCGATGGCATCAAAAGGCGATCGCCACGTCTATTGCTAGAATTAAACTTGAGTATCTTTTTCGAGGGAATAGCAACCTCGGGTTATCTATCGGAAGGGTGCGCAAATGGTATAGACAAGAGTTGAGCAAATCACAAGATCTCATGGCCACGAAGGTGGGTCAACCAGATTTGATAAGGAAACTTTTCCCAGTTGTTCCTAATTTTGCTATATATTGTGGAGTAAACCTGTATTTAAGCAGTCAAAAGGAGAAATCTGTAATTAAACATTAGGAGATAAAGTTCAACCCTCCTCTATCCACTGAAAATTAAGAATTAGACCAGGAAGTATAATATATCATCTTCGAAATATTCACTTGTCCATCGCTATATTAGTGAAATTATTATCAAAATACCTTACTTTTCGGGTTTACACAATTTTATACTTTCTTTCCTAATATCTTAACTTAAAACTCTTTTTATGTTTTTCTTTAAACGTGATTTTCTAGGCTTAAATCGAAGAATCCCAGAATAAGAAATAACTCTTTCTTTTTTTATACATTCATTAATAATGACCAATCCTTCCATTTCAAAAGTTTTATTATTAGTGAGTTATTAGTATCTTAGTAGAGAATTACAAAATTAGGGTTAGTATATTACATTAAGCCTTGATTTAATTAATATATATAGTATACTTTTATTATAAGAAGTGGGCTACGTACCTACTTGGGTGGTTTTTAGTGACAAATTATATATTTAGGTGATTTTCGAAATATGCTATAAGTTATAAAAATCATTAGATATATTCTTTTTGCTATGACCTAATACGGTAATGTTATCAAGGAATAAACTGAATTGCTATGCATTTGATACCATATATTTATCCCTTCTTCAGGAAGCCACAAGCATACACTTTATCACAAACATGCACATTAAGACAGCCCAGCCCTGCATAATAGGTACATCAGTTAATTATACAGCAGCCGAAGTACCTGTGCGCCGTTTCGAGCGTGCCGTATATAGCGATTGGATTAGGGCCTTAACCTAAAACTCGGTTTAGCATATGATCGTTATAGCCCTATTTTCCTGCAGATCAGATACATATAATGTCCGATAAATTGCTCACTTCAGAGGGGCGCCCGAGGCTCCGAGATACCCTGTTTACCTGTTATCCCTTGAATGACTCCAAAGATAGCTCACTAGGATAGTCGTTCGAAAATAGCTTTAAAATTAGGAGAAGCAAATACTGTGAAATCTTCCGCCGTCCTATTTCTCAAATACGAAAGCTGTTAATCTTCTATCCCTTAGTTATCGTTTAGACCAGCGCGAAAAGGTCGGGCTTTCCCCTCAGGCAGGATCCATAGCCATACATCTCGTCAAGACAAGACATACCGTACTTGCCTGGGCGACAAGAAATCCCTCATATATAATAAAGTAGCTATTGGTTCTTGCTAAAATGTGTTGGTTCTAAGCATTTAATATCACATGCTATTGTAAGTTTTACGTCGTATAAGACCAACAGGGTCCCACTATGGCCGGATAAGCGGCACGTTCATATTTTACGGCCGAGATAATCCATCATTCGAATTTTACAACACTCCGCATTTGTTCTCCTTCATTATTACCAAATCTGTGGAAATCCTCAACAGGTTCCTATAAAACACTGAATAAATCCTCCCTAATTAATATCGATATCTATTATAATGACTTCAACACAGCCTTCTTTCCTCGACGGGTTTATTCGGGCATCAGCCGGATATATTATTCCCATAGTTTTGCTGGCAGCTAACCTCGCTGCTTACCTGAATGAAGATGAAACCAGACCCTATGAAATTCTTGGTCTTAATGTCCTTGCCAACCTCTATTTACTCTATACCTACCTCAGAGGCGATCGAACCGCTCCAAATGCCCGACGCAATAGTGCTGTACCATCTTGAAGATTTTCAGCCCGAGGATTCCGCACTCGAGAAGCGGAGGAATGTCAGGGCTAGTTAACCCTCTTGTTACTACTCACTGCATTACTGATATTTTCCAAGGTTTGCGAGAGGATCCTTGCTGCTGGCTTAGCATGTGTTGTTATTGGGGGTGCTATTAAGGTAAGAAATACTTGGAAAGCATATTATCGCCATACTAATATTCAATATCAAGGGAGCGGTCCTTCAGATTAGTAAGTATAAAGTGACTTGATATGAATCTCATATTAATAAAGTTTCTAGGTTCCGTTATTAAGCATGCTTCAAACATGAAGACTTGTACCACTTTTACTGGTCGCGCTGGCCCAGATGGCGAACTCTTTTACAGATATAGTGTATATAAAACTGGCTATTGTGTGCTTATTTATTATTGATATAGGTACTAATACTCAGGTTTGCAGTCTGCTGGTAGAAATTGCGATACGACTGCGTAACAGGAAACCATTGCCGGTGCACTCGAGCATCACTTCAAGAAGGATAACTCAAAGATGTGTGGTACCCAGTGTTTGGATCTGACCCACGGTGGGACTTGGAATGGTTACCTTGCTATCGGGCCTGCAAAGAGTTTTAATCATAAGTTACGCTGTGGACCAGAACTTAACTTTAACAACTGCGACTCAGGAGGCAAGGGTGACCTTCATTAGGCAGGGTGCCAGTGATAGATATTTCATACCACCCAGCGTCTATTCCTGGGACTTCTTTAAGATATCTTCTAACCCAGCCAACGATACTTCTGGTAAGCTGGTCTGACCGGTTTTTCACAATATTATCCAACACCGATAGAATTCGTTTTCTGCAAGCCACGCAGATAGTACTAGCCAAGAAGAAGTATAGGCAAATCAGCCTCACGATAAACGGCAACACGTTTCCGAATATATAAAATTTAGGGAGAGCCTCAAGCTTTTCGGCTTTTTATTGGGGAAGTTTTGCAGCACTTGATTAGTCAGACCGTAAGTGAAGAAATCATAACCCATCAATTCATAAACTTTGCCACTTGCAGGTCGAAAAATGCACGCGTCTGTTGTTTGTCCTTTTGGTTCGCAAATACATGAATGAGGCTCTGCGATATGATACGTTGCTGTAGAGGTCAATGAATTGCGGAGACTAATTAACATCTTATGTCTCAAAATTTTATCTTACTAATAAACAAAGGCCTGTAGTTAAAGCAAGGATTTACTCCGATGATGGCCCAGCTTCATTCTTCTCTACGGCCAGAAACTAGCTGGGCAAGCGCTATGAGAAGACTGCGATACTGATTCGCTACGGCTTTCAGCCAGCCGAGACCCCCTCTGGTGATCCTCGCTGCCTCGGCCCAGATATGCTTTCGAAACTTCGCTCTTGAATGCTGCAAGTCAGCCGAGGGGCTATGGTAAAAGAGAAAATACGAGAATGAATCAGGTGAGGGGTAAAAAGAATTTGGCTTAAAGATTCTCATATTTTTCTTCTCTCCAAGGGGGGGGAATGTGGGACTTCCTGGCTAGGCTTGGATCGTACGCACCAGCTAGGCAAGGATCTGGACCAATTATCCCCAATCAGCAAGTATGTTGGCTGTTTAGTACCTATTACTAAGGCTCTATATGTATATCAGTAGAGAGATACGTCCCGAAAGGTCTCCAAGAACATGTTTTTGTAGCGGCTGGAGTTCCCAGTACTTTCTGCGAGCTGTGTACACACTCTCTTCTTAGGGTCCTATAATAGGCTACGTTTGCTTTATAGAATTCACTCTAGTTTCGAGGGGTTTTCAACTTTCATACTATTCCTATGATCATGTGATCTCTGATGTATTCATGGCTCTAATCTACAGTGCTTGGTCTTGCATTCCCTTGGAGCATAATCGATTGAACAACTTTGCCGAGGCTATTAACTTCTTGGATGCCGACCAGGCCTGTTTTATCAGCAACCTGGACTGTCAGTTACACACAGACCAGATAATGAGCTTGCAGATGCTGGTTTTTGGCGGCAAGTGTGTCATCAGGCAGAGATATGAATGAATTTCTAGAAGCGGATAAGAAACAACCTCGTCAATTACAGAATCTCAAAAAGGAGGTAAGTGCTTTTATTAAAGAGCATCCACTATAGCACAGAACGGGAAATGCTGGTAGGAGCAGTAAAGCTTAAGAACTGGAGAGGCTGGGATCTAAGGGGAAGATGTTCAAGACCACATTTCAAGCTTCATACTTGATAACCAAAGAGACTGGGTTGGGTAATTATCCAGGATGATGCGCACATAGTCATGCCAATCATCGTACCAACCACCATTAGCCCACGTAGCAGTCGAATATTCCCAATACATAGGATACCATGACGCAAACTCCCAGTCAATAATGACTAAACCGCCGTCGTCTTGGACCATTATATTCTTCCTTTGGAAGTCGTTATGCGTAAAAGCGGGGGTGCTATCGATACGAAGCGCAGTGGGCAAAACGTCCTGGTAATAGCGAGCCTTATGGACCGTCCGCTCGCCAGTTGTAGTGGTATATATTCGAATAATACACTCCACCAACTGTTCCACAGTTTCAAACGACGAGTTTATTTCCTTTGCAAGCGGTGTTTCTAAGAACAAATCGTCTAGTGGCGGCCCGCCGTCGATGTTGCCAAAATAGCCCGGGTGCTGTAGTTGCCGGAGCTGATCCATGTATGTTCGGAGCGTGTGGGCAACAGATAGTTTGCGGTCCTGATCGAGGCTGCTCCACAAGTCCAAAAGCGTCTTGCCCTGCACATATTGCATAACGATATATGTGACAATTTCCTCCATATGCTTGTCATAGCGTTGGTAGATGGCGTAGACTTTGGGGACAGGGACTGTTGTAGATTTCGCTACATAGAGCATGTTATGGGCTTCGATGGGTGCAACAAATATGCCATACTTGATAACGAACTGCTGGATCCTAACAACGCGAGACCCGGTAGTTTCATTGAGCAGGACCTCAGAGCCATCTATATCGTCCGGAGTTGGTGGTGGGACGGCCTGGTCTTGATTTACAAAGAGGGTATCGTATGACTTGGCCTCCGGCTTGGGGGGATCCATTTCAGTCAATTGAGATGTTGCTGACGAGTGAAAAACACTTGTTGTTGGCCTAAGAGAAGAAAGGAGAATTAGTGGGAGTGGTAATGCTGGCTGTGGATATTGTGTTTACGTCTGAGGCAACTGCCAAGCTAGGTGAATTAACTGTGCTCTTTGTCCCGAAGATACTCAGACGTTCAGGCAACAGGCGCTTGCAAGGAAATGCACAAACCCCTTAGACAGTTGATACGAGCTTTGTGACGGGCACTACTTCCTAGCTGATGGCCAATCAAGGCTGCCGACAAACCATCACAGTGGGTTCTAATTAACCGCCGACCAGTAAAAGTAGCTGAGACCAGCGCTTCCTAGACGATGCCCACACGTCCATGCACTAAGCGCCAGGTGTGGTGGGACCTCCATATCAGTGGAGCGCATTGCGCTCTTACATGTACCATCATGTCAAAGCTGAAGGTGACAGTTGATGCAAGTTGGCGTCGCTACTTGAAGGAAGGAAAAGATAGCCCTCATGCTATGTTCTTCTGAAGGTGGCTTTGGTTTCTCGTTGACAAACATGTCCGGGACCTTGTATTTCTCCGCACCAAGGGCAGAGCGACTAGACCCTTCATACATCATTACAGCAATGAAAAGTTGATCTTTTTCAATCCTACCTTCTAGTCCTATTTTTGAACCGTTTTTCCAGGGTAACTACCAACAACACTTACGAAATAGGCAATCCGAGGCCTGCTGTGGATGAAACTCATTTTTTATTTCACGACCAACTGCATGAAATGAAGTAGAAACCTGCTCTTTGTACCAACATTAAGGAGGATTGCTTGCACGATCACTCGGCTGTAACTTAACAGGCAAAGATAGGCAATGGCGAGGAACAGTATAAATAGGTGAAAGAATGAACACTGTTTTCAAGTTACAGACACTCATCCCCATCAGCAACAGTCACAGTTATCACCGCCAAACTCAAGGACATTTCATCTTCTCCTGCTGTTTCTTATCAAGAAGCAAGCAAACAAACCTTCAATTTCCTACCTCTACTTTCAGACATCGCAGCTGCAATATGTCACACTATCCTGTCTATCTTGTTGAGTCTCTGGGAGTTTCCCGAAACCACCATGCTCTCTTTTTCCAAACCAATTCCGATGGAACTGGATCTCTTTTTAATGTCATAGGTGACATACAGAGTGTAATGAACTTCGAAGCTAGCGAATTGAGTAAAAAGCGTGAGGAGTCACAAACTTTCGTCTCAAAGTCACAACTTGGGTGGATCAAGGCAGGCGACCTTCATCGCGTCGAAGCCATCTGCCGGTCCAATCCGCCACCCGCCAAGCAGTTCGACGGACCTAAACGAATCGACAAGACTAAGCCCCTTCGACGCTGTCAGGAGTGGACAAGTGAAAACGTCGCGTCTCTTAGGGCCGAAGGCATCCTTCACTAGCTGGTGGTAGCTTTGCCGCTGCCCTTATGTCGAATGTCGGTGGTGACCTCTTGACAGAGGCTATTCGGCCTGAAGCTCCGGCGCTGGATATTACATGATCGGGTGACTCCGTTTCAAAGGGTTGTGCGATCATGTCAGGTCGAAGTTCTGTTATAGACGTGGAGCTCCAGGGTAGTACTAGTACGAAGAGGAGGGAATAGAGGGAAGAGGGAATTGGAATATAAGAAATTAGTAGGGATGAGGTATTGCTGGTTGTGAAAATTAAGTATATATCCTAACCTAGTAATTAGATGTTCCAGTCTTATCTGTATCCTGATTGTATCACATGACCTTTAATTACTTTATTCCTAATAACCCTCGAATGGTAAGCGCACCGTAATCATTATCTCTAAAGCTCTTAGGATTTTCTACCCAGGCTCTGGTGGAGTATATATGGAAATAATCATTCTACTACAAATAGTCAATCTCGGTGCGAATCGCCTGGACACCTATGCAGGCTTCGAGTAAGTCAATATTCTGGATGGCACCAATCGTTAAAAAGATATTAACATGCATGGATCATGCTAGCTGCATTATGGCCAAGCCCAGACGCCCAGCCACAAGCTAAAGTTACTATCTTTGCCCGCAGCTAAGATGAAGGGCATATCTCAAAGCATATATAGCGCTTACGTATACTAGTTGTATGATGATTACCTCGAGCAGGTTGTTTGTGGGGTGGAGCCTGTGGGTAGGTGGAGCCTGTGGGTAAGTGCAGCGGGTAACATGTTATACTTTCCAAGCGAACATCATTATTAGCTGCGGCAAAACGGTATGAGTTGATATTTGCTCACCGTCAAACTTTTTATGTGGAATTTCTAGTAGTTGCAGTTAAGAATACATTGCAATAGATCTGTTCGGCCGTGGTACAGGATGGAATCTGATACGAACCGGCCGGTTATTTAATCCCTTCGCTCAGATAGGAGTGTTGATTAATTAATACTTATAAGTATTACCAGTAGTTCATAGCAACTTTCCTCTTGGAGGAGGCATTGGAAGCCCGACTTTCGCAGGATCAGCCTTAGGGTTCCTGTCCAGATCTTTCCTTGCCCGCGCCGTGGAGCGTCCGTACACTACAATGATAAGCATGGCCGATGCTCCCGCGATTCTGTCAAGATGAGAGTGTTAGCTGAGTGGGAAATCATGAAGGGCTAGACACATGGAAGTAAAACCAGGTTCCACTTACATCATCATTTTATTAGCCTCTGCAGTAAAATAACAAGTCAGTTGGTACTAAACCAAAGAAGTTATATACTAATATAAAGGGAGTTTTAATTAATTAGACCTTAGATTAGGGAAAGGAAAGTTACCTGTTTAGATTAGTCTTAAATAGGAATAATATAAGATAATTACTAAAAGAGGGAAAAAAGGCCAGATAGACCGTTAACTAAGACATAGCCATGATTCAATAACTAATTACGATTTAATAAAGGTCTTGTGTGCCGTGTTTGGGGCCCTGGCTCTACCTACATAAAGAGCCAAAACAGAAATAAACTCCACTCATTCATCAAAGTAACTGCCGCTGCTACAATATAGACTCCCTGCCCTCATAGACATAATCAGGTGTAGCTTCATCTACTTCTTAGGGTTACACAGCGGAAGGTAGTTAATAGAGAACCATACTTTACTAAGTATAGCGCCGCTATTATAGTTTCCCAAAACTCATTAATAATTAGTTAGTAAACTATTTGGGATATAGTATGACAATACAGGCATATGTGCGAAAGGCTTTACTATACTTAGTAGCTTTACTTTTATTTTTCTCTATAGTAAGGGTGGAGTTAGAGGAAGTGAAAATATTAATACATGATAAGTATAAGATCTGAGCCATTTTTAGAATCGTATCCTTAAGCAAAAGTATATAATATGATAAAATAAGGAGTATACAATATATCTCAATAGTATCTAAGCCCGCTAAGTATACTGAATAACTATATAGGAGCCCATAGCGTTCAGGCTTGTTATACAGGGAGGGGCCAACAGAGGCAAGGTGTATCAAAGTTAAGAAGTACTTTCCAATATCCCCCTCATCTCGAAATCCCCCAAGAATAATATTTAGTTCCATGTCAGCCGGCATTCTGCTAACCCTCATCCCGGCTCTAACCTAATTCTTCTGCTTAATGTCTACTGGAAAAGACAGTTGATACGAAGACCAGTAGCGAAGTAGGGACCAGCAATTGGGATAAAGTCAGCAACATAGGCAGCAATAGTTCCTGCCTTTCCACAGCCACCCGAACCAACGGCCTGGGAAGAGACCCGAGCCTGATAAGCATCTGCGCGAAGCGATCCATCACGATTGTAGACGTTCATGCGCATGATGCTAGGAAGCCATGTACCCCATTTCATTCCAGTGCACTCCATACCCTCCAGAGGACAGTCGTTGTTGTGTGGGCACTGGACTTTCGACCGGCCGCCGCAGGCCGAGTTAGGCTTACCCGGTTTAGCCTCCTGCCACGTAAATCCATAACAGTTGTTGTAGACAGGGTAACCGTTCTTCTGGGCAATTCCATCCGCCATTCTCCACATGGACCGAATCAGGGCATCGCGCATCTGCCAACCGTTCAATCTACCCACAGCGCCCCACTGGCCATCAAGGACAAAATTTGTATTGACGCCATTACCGGCCCTGGGACCGTTGCAGAACTTGCTCCAAGCGCCACGGCTGATGTCGGAGAGCCCTCCGTGGTCGTTGCTTGAGTCGTACATACGCTGCCAGAGCATGTAGAAAGTGTCGACATCGCCGACGTTAACTAGGCGGTCTGTGTACATGCCGTGGACTTGAAAGATCCAACTATCTCTGGCTTCGAGGTTGGCCGTCTCATTTCCGGCTGCGGCTTCCTGTCTGGCAGCTTCTTCCTTCACAGCTTGAAGCCAATGGTCAGGGTCACCCTTGTGAAGCTTGGTCAGCGCGTCAGACTGCTTTGCTTGTTCGACAGACGGCTGAACTTCAGCTGGCAAGGCAAGAGCAAGAGGAATGCTTGCAAAAAGTGCAAGGGCGGTGGAAGAGAATTTCATGATGAATAATAGTTTATAAACTTGAGAGATATCCGGGCGATTTGTGCTTGGGTAAGGACCTTTTAGCTATCTGAAGGAAGTGGGTGTTCTTTATATATTGCCACGGACCACAGCACCAACGAGTTTCCTCAGACTGTATCGCTGCTTCCTGGTGTATATGCGAGCAATACTCACACCAAGACTGCTCGCCCCTGCTCACTGTTGATAACGTAAAATTAGCTTGGTTAGTGGTCTGGTTTAACCGTACACATGTGGATACCACCGCGTCGCTCACGAGGCACATCCTCTCGGCGGTGAGAAAGCTAGTGTTGTATACCATACCAGTTTCTACGATGTATATGCAAAGTAAAAGCTTATTAGCTCGACATGAGCTGCAAATGAGATCAGCTCTTACTCCATAACTGGCAGGTGGTTCTTGGTGACTGATAAATGCCAAGGCGTTCAGATAAAACTGATATAGTGGCTTATACCAAGGAGATGGCAAGAGACCTGTTTTGGGATGACGCTGCCCATAGAATTGACAGTTTTAGTCTTAGCCTTGCATATAGCTGGATACTCGGTGTTAGAATATCATGTAACAGTCTTGTAGGCTCGGTATTTCGGCACGATAGCTGGTCCTGATAGTCGCCTTATCATTGCCGTGGGGCTGTCATCGAACGGCTTCACCAGGGAACAATCATGCTTAGCCTGCCGGCAATTGGGTAACCTAGAATCTTGCACGAATCACGAAAGAGAATGTCAAAGCCCGGACCCTTACTTCTCCCTAGCAGTAAGTCTAGGCCTTTCTGAATGGAGATCTGCAGACAAAGCTTAAACTTTAAATGCTTCTACGGGTATCCAGCGAAGCGCGATTAATTTCTTAACGACATATATACTTTTTGCCCCCTGCAAACCAACCTCTATTAGGCATTTCGTCTAGGACCTGTCAATTGATTACGAAAAGGTCAATTAATTCTAGCAATTTGATTGCAGTTCGAGTCATGACTTGTTCTATTCGTATTCCAGAATGGCGTGTAAGAGATAGCAGCCGCTCCAATGATGCCGCACATGACCTATCGGCAGTTGCGAAGCGGTCTAAATACATGCCATTATTAGCTAGCTTTGTCTTGTAGTGCAAAGTAAATTGCGCGGTTTATAGTTTGGGCCAAGTACAGTTTTGCGATTAGCTGAGGTAAAAAAGCCAATGCCCTGCGTCGTATCTGAACAATGCCTGGTAGCCTAGTCGCAGAAGCATACCAGCTCACATTCCGATAATATGTATTTATATTGTAGGGAGCCTCAAAGCTGAACATTTATGTGCCTATACGCTTCAAACTCTCATCCTACTCTGCAAGCTCCTTTATGACTTTATCATGCGTCCCTTAGCCCTGCTATCACTTGTTGCTCTTTGCACTCCAACGACATGCAACAAACTCAGCAGAACAGAGCTCAATGTTTTAATATCTTCAAGACAATCACTAATCTTGTTCACAGCGGATGGTTGTAAAGAATGTCGTCGGGTACAAGAATTGTTAGACAATGCAGCCTCGGTTTTCGCCAAGACAGCGATCGCCTCAGTCAATTGCAATGAGGAGCCGGCAGCTTGTGATGATGCTCAGGTATTCACTGTCCCTATGTTAAAATTTACAACAGGCAACGGCAACTTGGTTACGTACAAGGAGTCTTTGGACGCGTCTTCGTATGTTTCTATCTCCGCCTCTGCTCACACACAACTGATCATAATTGCAGAGTCGTGAAGTACATTGAAAGGCAATCTGGTTCTCCGGTCAAAACCTTGACTAGCAAAGGCTACATTGATTTCGCAAATTCAGCCCGAGTGGCGGTCGTTGCATTTCTTGGCCCATCAGACTGTCCCGAACACCGCAAGAACTTCAACACTGTTGCTGAACGGTGGCGAGCACATTACAGCTTTGGTTCTGTCAATAGCTTAGAGATACACAGTACGGAGCCCTCCATCGCCGTTTATACCGCGGAGGAAGAGCAGCCTGTCTACTACCGCGGGGACTTCAATGTAGATGACATTGAAACATTCTTGCGAGATGCAACTACCCCGCTGATTCACGAATTCGACCCGGTGATTCATGCACAAGCTGTTGCGGTAAGTCAGTAATACTTGAAGTATTCAATTAACTGACCATTCAAGGATGGGAAACCATTAGCTCAAATCTTCTTTTATAAACATGAGAAAAGGGCTGAGCTTGTGAAGTCTTTGATTCATCTCGCCAAACAGTATAAGGATCAGATAGCCTTTCTGACAGTCTTTGCCCCGGATTACCCTGCGAGATGTGAGCAGATGCATCTTAGAAGCAATATCAAGCATGGGTTCGCTATTGCAGACCCACAAGGAAGGGCATATCCTATGTCGACAACGGTCTTCAATGCCAATAGGGTTGCCAAACACGTAGCTGCGTACTTGGCAGGGACATTAACACCAACCATCAAGTCCGAGCCAATACCTCCCCGGTCTACTTCCCAGCCTTTTTTAACCACGTTGGTGGGTAGCACCTTTGACGAGTTCGTTTATGACAAGTCCAGAGATGTTATTGTTGAGTTCCATGTCCCGTGGTGTCAATATTGTACAGAGTACGTTGACCACTCATATTCACATACCTCGAATCATTGTGTACGATTACTAATAACTTCGACAGTCTTCAAGCCCTGATGAATAACCTTGGATCCAAATACTTCAAGTCTGGCCTTTCTAAGCAGATTTCTATAGCTGCAATCAACGTCGATGCCAATGATGTGCCTATCGAGATTGACTCATACCCGTCCATCAGATTATATCGGGCTGGCACAAATGAGATCGTATCCTTCCAAGGAAACTTTACTCAAATGCTGACCGAAGAGCAGTTGGATAGTTTCATCTTCACAAATGGGAGCCATGGAGTTAGTGTGTTTAATCAGAATAACGCAAAGCCTCATGATGAGCTTTAGTCACATAGATCGTTGCTTATAAAATATTTATTTTAAATCGTACTAAACCATGGACTCCTTTAGCCGCCTAAGGAAAAGCCCTTCCCTAACCTCTTATAACTCCGGATATGTATTTGTTCTTATGGACAGAAATTATAATCCTGAGTGATTTTGGCATGTTTATATAATGTAGTATGATACTAAATGATTTAATAATGTAGGATGAAGGCAAATAAGATCTTATTTAGAAACGGATTTATTCTAGTGTTTTTAATATGTAAATATTAATATAATAAGGATGAAAATCACGAGGTTTTGATGCTAGATGTTTATGTATAAGTCTATCAGACTTCATTTTGAGAAATACGAGAAAATAAGCCTTACATAAGTATACAAACATGTTTTATCGCATAAACTAGCTAATTAGGATAGCTTCCAACCTGCTATAGATGGGTTTTAGCTCTCTCGTCTCATGTTCCGTTTGCAGGCTATGTACAGACACGGCCATTGAGAGTAGTTTTCATGGTTCCATTCGCTTGAAATGAATTCTCCAGAACATGTGACAGATCACACTGATCCCATTAATGGATCCATTACTTCCCGCAACGATCTCAACATCAGCATATTCGCAATTGAGACCTGTCAGTATATAGTTTCCGGGTGTCTGGTCCAGAAGTTTTGGGTTAATATCTCCTCGAGAATAGGTCATACCCTATAGGACCTTATCTGAAATGGGCTTTCGAGGAGTCAGAGTTGCTGAGACCACTCTATTCTACCCCAATTGAGCTATATTATAGGGATTTGTACGCTTATTGATCTAGATAACCTATAGTAATATCATCTATAATATTCTTCTACTCCGAGAGGAGCTGAATAAGTATAGAATTATACACTCTAATTAGGAATAGCTCTGTATGAATTTAGGTGTTATATATACCATTATAACTACCTTATGGAACTAATATATAATGGAGAATCTTCTATATTATGATATAAATACTACAATATAATGTTTAGATTATATTATAAGACTTAATGTTATATTATTTCTTTCACTTTTTGTACCTACCTCAGTCAGCAGTTTACTGATAACTTTCTTAGTCCTATAGAAGATAGAAGCTAGTATTAAACTCTCTCCGGGATATCCTTGGGAATATTATTTATCCCCAGAGGGCTAACAGAATGGCCCGTTGAATAACATTCCATAACCGCCTTGTTCAAGCTGTGAAGCTATGTATTGCTGTTGCGATATGGTTTGCTACATCATATATAATTCAGCAGCAGATAAGTCTGTAGATGAAAATTAATTAGTAGTGATTTCTTTAGGTGGTATATTTTAAAAGCCTATCTTATGTTTTGAGAAATATATATAAAGTGTCTTAGGAAAATAGTTCTGGGGTTAACTAGGGTTAATTAGAGTTAGAAAGATCACTTTAATAGGTCATTTTCGCTGAATAAATCTTTAGCAGTGGCTTCACTTAAGATTCCTTACACAGTGGGTTACTTGCGAGAGGTGGATGGTCAAGGCATTACGTGGGTTTTTGTCCAGAAGTTACTCCGTAGATAAAACTCCATTTTCCATTATTACTCTTTCAGCTCTCAGATATGTATTATCTTACCACTATGCTGCATAGACAATGTCCCTCGGTAACAACAGCGAGATTCGGGAATCGACACTTCTTTGGTGCTTATACTAAAGCACAGGCATAATAATAGAATATTCTTGAGCTCCCTCACAAGTAAGCTGCCAAGGCCGCTCTCGGGAATCCGTTACTTGCTTATCGTCGTTGTGTTTAATCTCTACGATATTAGGCGACCACACCCCCGCGGTCTCTCATTGGTTAAAGCCTTGCACCCCACAAGCTGCGCCACTCTTGGCTGAGGTAAAGAGGCAAACAGAACTGAGTAAATATCTCCTTTTCTTTAACCATTAACATTCTAACATAAACGCAATGCCCCAAACTAGTTTTTCATCTTCATCAATACTGGGCATCCGCCTTCAAGGCGAACGACCTTCATATTCTCCAGGCGACACTATCATCGGATCTGTATACCGAAAGGCTCCCACCGTGAGTCCAGACTCATCGGTAGCCATTGCTCTATGCGGGAGGACCAAGTCCAAAATGGTAATCAGTACCACTAATGGCACCACTATCTACCGAGGCCGCTTTGCTGTCATTCCCGAGAGGGCTTGCCGCCAAAAGATCTTTCAAGGCCCGCTACATATCGAAAGCGGCGGCGATGAGCAGGTGTGGCCTTTCGCCATAACTCTGCCACAATATGTCGACCCAACATACGTGCAGGGTGAAAGGCAGAAAGAAAGCTACTTGCCTTTGGGTGTAGCGGATCACATTATTCCATCGACCTTTTCACTCCTCTCCAATGGAACTACCGAGGCTTTCGTCGAGTACTTCTTGAAAGCTACCCTGGTACTTACCGGGCAGGGCCATGTTGAACGGCCTGAGGCTACACTCCCATTCATATTAGAGGGTCGAAGTCCAGACCCTCCTGGGGCAGATTTTGGTCTTAGAGGATCAAAGAATCGCCAATCAGTGTCGACTTATCGTCTTATCCCAGGCATGGAAGATGCCAAGCTGTCATTCTCGCAAAAAATGAAGCAGTCTTTCAGTACTTCAAGCGTCCCCACCTTTCTTTTCGATCTCCTTGTCGATGTTCCGACGATTGTTCAGCTTGATAATCCCAATCCCATACCGTTTAAGATACATGCCGTTCCAGACTGGAATGCGACAAGTGAAGTTATCAAAGATATTCCTCAGCAGGTCAAGCTGATGTCAGTTTCAATACGGGTTGTTACCAGCACAGAGATTCTCTGCGAAGGGACATTTTCTCCCCACGACAAGGTGAAAAAGGAAGAGGTAGACCTTTGTATCATGACTGCTTTTCGTGGATTGACGAGAGATATGAATATTCCATGCACAGAGAAATCATCTCCTATCGATATTGGAGAGTTGATCGATTTGCGTCTTGGGCATTCAAGTCCTGGGTTTCCCAAGCGTCATGGTCCTGGCGATGTCCGTTTCTCGCCCAGTTTCACCACATACAACATTCGTCATTCACACAAGCTGAATTGGACAGTCAAGGGAGAGATAGCAGGAGAATACTTTGGCGCGTCAGGGACAGTGGCCTTAAAACTATTGACGCCAAGTGACGAGCGAGGGGACTTGGATCAGAAGGGTTCTATTGCGAGGGCTGAAAACGAACTAGGAAGTGAAGCTGGTCCGTCTCAATTGCAACGAAACGAGTCTTGGATACAGCCCCCGGATGAAGATGATACACCACCCAGCTTCAATCAGGTAGTCAGAGAAGACGCGGAGGGACATACAAAAGAGAAGGGTGGTAATTAGATTTACAGTACATACCACGCAAGCTTTAGGCTAACCTTGTTTTTTCCTATAATATCGCCTTTCTTTAATCTGACCCGAATAACCTAGAAATATAATTATATAGCAGGAGATAGGGAGGTCGGCGTGACTCATTGCCCGAAATTGTTAAATGGCGCAGCAAATCCTCTGTCTCCAAACCCCGCTTTTTCGCTCTCGACTACAGCCTCCATAAATACTAGATCTTATGAACGTGGCTATTCTCCTGTCTGTCATATCTAGACTGATCAGCATCGCAACACAGTGGACTCTAAACAGAAAAGCGACTAACTATAAGTACTCGAAGTAATGACAACAAGTACATCTCACCAAGAGCCCAGAGGGAGGCTCCGTGATGTCATCCCAGAGGCGCATCTGGGATTCTGGCCACCTGGTCCGAAGAACGGTATCACAGACGTGCCTGGTGTCCTTGCCCACACGAAGACAATCCGCGACGGGAGCGGGCAAGTCAACACAGGAGTAACGACGATTCTCCCTCGGCGAGACTGGTTCCACAAGGCCTGCCATGCCGGCGTCTTCCGTCTCAACGGCTCGGGAGAAATGACTGGGACCCATTGGATCGAAGAGAGTGGTCTCTTACACTCGCCCATTATCATTACCAATAGCTTTGCCGTAGGATCTTGTTATACCGGTATCTACAAATACGCCATCGAGCATTACGGCAAAGGCGAGGAGGGAGTTGACTGGTTCCTCCTACCTGTCGTTGCCGAGACGTTTGACGGGCACCTTAACGACCTGAGACAGTTTGCTGTGGAGCCGGATCATGTGGTAGAGGGTATCACCAATGCTTCCGAGGACCCGATTGCCGAGGGCAACGTGGGCGGCGGAACAGGCATGTTGTGTCAAGGTTGGAAAGGTGGCACTGGGACCAGCAGCAGAATCGTGACTGGAGCAGACGAGATGTCGTACACGGTTGCCGCTCTTGTGCAGGCCAACTATGGCCGACTCCAGCATTTGCACATATCAGGTGTCCCAGTAGGACGGATCCTGCAGAAGAGAGCAGCAAGCAACAAGGCCGCCGCTGCCCATGACAAGGCGTACGACGAGGCAAAGGATAAAAAAGATGGGTCCATTATCGTCATCCTCGCGACGGATGCACCGCTTCTTCCCGGCCAGCTGAAGCGTTTGGCCAAGCGAGCAACCATGGGCCTTGCGCGTGTGGGGAGTTATGCTCACAACCCCTCGGGAGACTTGTTTCTTGCATTTTCCACAGCTGCTGAGATACCTGTGCAGACCGTCACCGGCCAGCACAGGGCCGTTGATCCTTTCAAGCCTGGGGTGATTGGTGTGGAGGCGACTGATAACCAGACTATCAACGGCCTGTTTGAAGCGGCGGCTGATGCTACTGAAGAGGCTATTTATAACGCGCTTTGTATGGCTGAGACTATGACAGGTAACATGGGTCGCACGGTTGAGGCCCTGCCATTAAAAGCTACAAGGGAGATTATAGTCAAGTTTAAAGAAGCGGAGGATTCATTCTTGTAGATATTGTAGGTAGGTAGCCTGCTCCCTATCCACAGTAATGACTTGGAAGACCGAACTCTAACAAGAACTAATTGCTGACTCCCTATTCACCAATCGCTTCGGGATGTCAATCTACAATCTCCTTGCACGGCAGCCTTTTCCAGCCTTGTGAACAGTACGGTGGGTAGCTGTAGTAGTAGGCGACGAAGATACTGTAAGAGATGCTGCATCCGTTTGAGTTGACTTGGTGCGCGTAATCTTGTCATGGTTACCAGTTATTTTGGTGGTAGTTTGAACAGCCCGGAAAGTCGATACCCCTTCCGACACCGGCTGAGTCTCTGCAGCAACTGAGTTTGAAGTCTTAGCGACTGCACTTGAGCTGGAACCTGATGGGTTTCCGGCAGGGACATCAGACTCATCCAAGTGATGGAGAAGGGAGCCCCAGCCAAGTCCATCGTAATGTCCTGACCCTTCTCCCCAAGATCCAGCTCCACCCTCAAACCCTCCAAAGAACTCTAAGCTGTGATTCAGGTAGGCTGTAGTCCAAGGGGCCTTGAGTCCTTTGATGCGAACATAGTGACTATGGAGCAACTCCCATGCCGGCCGGATCGCACCGCGAGAGGCTTCGCTTATGACATCAAAGGAGACGATTCCGTTTGTGTAGGGCTCGAATGGGACATCATTTCCCAGATTGTATCGGGCAAAGTACTCGGCTCTGGATAAAAATTAAAGCATAGATTAGCAAAACATAACTCGCACAACGGACTTTAAAGAAAAAGAATGCAGTAACATACCCAAGAAGAATGCGACTGTTGTTGTAAGCAAAGAGATCCTCTCCTTGGTTCCATGCCTGTTGCCCTATAGCTCCCAATAACTGGAAATTCAACGCTGAATGTCCCTGGTCTCGTCCAGATTCTTGCCCTTGGCCAAGTAGTGCTTTGGTGCCCGGTTCCTGAACGATATTCGTGATAGCGTTGTTAATAGCCCCGTTGCCAACCCCGTTCTTAAAGTAATCAATAGTAAAATCCCATGTGGTCTGGTTGTCGGTAAGTACCGCAATAGCTAAAGCGGAAGCAATGTTTCCCTGTTCCCAGTTCGCAAAAAAGTGCTTCACATTGTGCTGGGATCCAAGCACTTGATTAAGAAAATCGAGATTCATCGGCAGGAATACTTCATTCAGCATTCCAACAACGTTGGAAAACCCCTTCTGAACAAATGGTTTGTAGTCGCGAAGGAGTTCAGCAGCATTGGCAAGCTCGTATCCTTGCAGTCCCGCTGTAAGGTAGGCCTCGTCACCGCCGCTGAGAACCTCCAACTTATCTGCCCAAGCGACAAGGATGTTCGATGCAGTGTCCGCATACTGGTCGTCTCCTGAGATCTTCCAGCGTAGTGCAAGATTGAACGCCGCCGCTGCATCGTGCCATAGGGCCTCCCCATTCTGGCTTCGATTGATGTCTCTGACTGCATTATTCTTGTAGTCGACGCTGGAGAATGGGATGCTGGTTAACTTGTTCCAGGACGCAGTCCATGGCTCTTTTTTCGCGGCAAGTTTCGTTTTGATGCGATCGATGTCTGTCTGGCTAACTAGCAGACCAGGGTGAGTAAACGCGAATGCAAAAGTAAAAAGATGAAAGAACAGAAAATTGTAAAGGAGTGTCATGGTGGAAAGAGTGTGCAAAGGAGTGTAGCATCTAGCAAGTCAGAAAGGCCAAAAAGAATGAGACATAGAAAAATATTGAATAGCGAGCCTGCCAGAAGTAATATTTAAAAGAAGGGATGACAATTGAAACCTATCATACGATAGCAATTATTCTGATACAAGACTACTCATCCGTACGGAGCATATAAATTTTGATTAGCGACCAAACCTTCCCAATTAGTGTTATTCCGGAAGTCTAACGTGTTAGGCGCCAAGCCGCTCCAATCAAGTCGGGTGTCAGCCTGTTGATCAAGGGGCAATATTTTAGTTTGAAACAAAGGCACGACTGGAAAAATACGCTATTATCAATTCTCATCAAAGGCGGCGGCTAGCAGGGGAAGATATCTCGCTTATACAGAATGTGGGGTAAAATACTAACCCAAACCACTGATCTAGGGTGGGAGATTAATAGAATGTACGGATACTGGTGACGGTCATGGATTGAGGCTGTTCTGGCAAAGGGTAATGATCGAAAACGTTCGGCTGTGGCAGGTAGCATGTAGTACCATGGCGAGACTCCTATGTACATCGCATCCGTATTAGACAAGCGTCATATACTAATATGATGAGCTGTGATCTTCGTAGAGAACAGGAGCTAAGAGTGCAAACAGAATGGCTTTACTCTCGGAGAGACTGCGACAGAAATGTAGTACAGATATCGGTACCAATGCCGTCAAGGATGAGCGACACTAAACAAATGGTATGAAAGGCACTAGCTTTAAAAGTAAAAGCATTCACAAAAGGGATGAGTCAGTAGTGATGAAGTCTGATGCGATATTCATTCAATGAAGCTATAAGCTATATCAAGTGAAGAGTTACCAACCTAGTCCATTCCAATCCATACCATACCAGTCGTATCCATCGTCGTATCCGCCCAAGTACCAGCTGACCACTTAAGTCTATCTTTCGTAGCCTCAATAATGTTCGTGTTGCAACGAAGATTACTCGTCTGCTCAGGGAAATCAATGTGGCAGATCGCCCCGAACGCAACAGGCTGCTTGGCGAATGGGCCACTATACCAGGGAAAGTCCTGGATTGGCGTATCCTTCCTAAAGAATGATGTGCCGGAGCGAACATTCTTGCCATCGTACTCTGAGTCCCACGCCAACCACATCACCTTTGCGCGGTCGAACTGGCGGCCTGCCCACGTCTCCATGTTGACGGTACAGGCTGTGCGCGTGATGTTGGAGACGTTACAGCGGAGGGATCTCCAGCCCCTGGGCTGCACCATGGATGTGAACCAGCACTGGACCTTGGGCTCGGTCTTGTACGGCTTGGCGAAGTAGACGCGGAAGCTAGCGTTCTGGGTAGGCGCTCGACCGGGGAGCTCTGAACTGTCTAGTTCACCGTACTGGAAGTTGATGTTGCTGTTGCTGGGAAGCGTCAACCAGTTGGCTTCTATGTTGAATACGATACTGTTCCAGCTTTGTAGCTTGAGGTCGAAGCCTTCTTTGCCAAGGTTGAGAGTTTCGACGCCAATGTTGGGACCATGAGGAGAGACGATGTCTATTTGGCGAAGACCATAGATGACTCTTGGTGTTGAGGCTAGACTCTTCTCAAAACGCACTGTCGTGGTGCGGGTCATATTGGTCTCCATCTTCCAGCCAATATCGAGCGCTCTTACACCTCCCGTCTTTGGCCTGTCCTGCTCGTTATCATCTCCGCTTTCAAGCCCCGCAGCCACAGCAGAATTATCCTGAGTGTCTCCCCAAATCGGACCCATTCTGTACAGGCCAGTTCGCTTACCCGAGGTTGAAGTGTTGATACTTCGTCCCCAGAAACCTTTGAGATGGCCACCGGCCAGCAAAGGGTCATAGTGCTTCAAGGTCAGTCCTTCGAAGGAAGTATTACCGCGTTGACCTTTGCCTTCCACAGAAGGCAGCCAGTTGTCGGCTTGGCCCATGAGATCAGGACCACGGTTAGTATACAGACGAACCGCAGTGACTCTCTCCTTGGCACTTGCCTCATCTGTGGGACGGCCGACTTCGATGGAGCAAGCAACGACTCTCTCTCCATCCTCGGGATGTAAGTTCAAAGTGACCTGTTTCCCATTCCCAACAGCTCCAAGATTGGTCACCAGACCGTTGGAGTAGCGCGTTCTCATTCCACTCACAATACCACGGTCTGAGATCTCGACGATGATCTGCAACAGGGCAAAGGTAGGTTTGACAAAGTCAAGATTGCAGAACAGAGCCCCCTCATCGGAACCAATAAGAGGAGCCAGACGTAAGTGCTCACTGATGTCGTTCTTATCCGCCACGAGAGAAGCGACCTTGTCTGCCTCCTCTTGGCTACCAGATGCGCCTTCGAGCAGAGGATGGTACGTCTGTTCTTCGTCGCCAAACAATTGCAGCTTCCGGGGTGTTCGTTCCAGAACCACCTTTGGCAGTCTTTCTCTGAATGAAACTGGGCTTTGGAACTGTTCACCTCGGGTCTCGTCAGTTGCCAATCTGGGTTTCGCCGTGACGAGATCCACTTCTGTGACAATCTTCATCATCTGGAAGCGGCATGCTCTTCGGGCAAGCTCCATGCCCTTGTAGCTGGCTGAGAACTTTGACTCGTCGTCAACCTTTACAAGGGTAGTGTTGTCGGCAAGAGTGGCTGTATCCATTGACTTGTCGAATTTCTTGGTTCCGGCGTCAATGTCGAAGAGATCGGAGGAAATGTTTCGGTAGATCTAAAAGCACCATGTCAACAACCAACTCTGATCCGATCACGATCTATGACTCACGTTCTTGTAGTCCATGTAGGCATCCAGAAGGGCGTTGGTGTAGATTGCAGCGTTTTCGTACATGATGGGCGAAAGTTTCTCTGGCTTTAACATCATGAAGCTTCGCAGAGCTTCGTACTTGGTAAGGATCGCGCTTCAAAAGTCAGAATTGGTCGGGCAGTTGGATCATAGGGTGAATCTTACTAAGTTCGCTGTGGGGTTTTTGCTACCAGGTCTGGGAATCTAGCCGCAGTCTGCATCAATGTATCGATACTCCAAGGCTCGTCCACTGTTGCACCGTGTTAGTAGGTCTTGGCCTTTCCCTTGCCTGGATAGGAAATTGAGGAGTCATACTTGGCTTGATGCTTCCACCACCAGACCAACCGACTTGGATTGTGGTCTCGGTGTTGGCTTGAATGTTGTTCTTAGCCACCTTGACCTTGGCTTCGGCCTCAAGCTCAACGGGCCCAATAGTCATGGCAACCTTGGCCCTAGAAGTAATGTCAACTTTGATAGAGATTCTAATCACATGAGAACGTACTCTGCCTCAATTTCAGTTTTCTTGTCTTTGTTAAGCACCTTCATGCTAACCAAAGCATTGAACTCGCCACCTTCCAGGAATCCTAGCAAGTATTAGTACTGCACCCGAGTGGTTCTGTGAGATACTGTAACTAACCAGAGATAAAGCAGTCTCCAAAAACTTCGACAAAGTTCTTTTCGTCAACAGACGGCAGTGCTTGGTAGATTAGAGCATCCTTGATATTGATTGACTGATTGATCACTTTGACGCTGATAAAGAAGTTCAAGTCGCTCTCCTTGAACTTATCCGAGTCGATGAATGATCCCTTACCGGAGCCGCCAATGGCACCATATTTGATGGAGAGGGAGCCAGAGATGTTCATTTCGTCCGTCACTTCGCTGATCCAGTATTAGTAATCATCATATCAACATACATTGACATTGAGCACGAACCTGAGCTTACTGACGAAACGAGAAGTATAAGTGACAACCTGGCTTCGGCCACGGTTGGCAAGTTCCTCTGCCAAGCCCTTGGAATCAGCAGACTTGAGAGCTTCAGTAACCTCAAGAGTCTTCAGCTTGGAGAGTTTGATGCGCTTGTTCTCCAAGATCAAGGCCTTTTGTCGTCGCTCTGCAGTCTCAGCCTTGGAAACATCTTCAAGTTCAGTTTCGTAGGCATTAATATCCTCGATGAGCTTCTTGATCTGCTGAGCGCGCTGCTCAAATTGGAAAGCAAAACTGCGGGCTGCAACGGTACTGCTGTCGTTTCCCTCCTCACCTGCTGGGGAGACAAGGACAGCATCGCCACTGTCTTCGCTGCTAGGGCTGTGGGTGGTGTGAGCACCGCCGATGGCGAACCTCAAGTCACGCATGGTGAAACCATCGTTGGTGACTGGGTTATCGATTCGATCTGGGTCTGTGACTACAGCATCGTCGACACAGATCTGTTGGGTGTAGGAATTGAATCTAGAGTGAAGATTATGTCAGATAATACCCAGACGAGCTGAGGTTCCAACGTACCCCTGGCCTTTGTTTAAGTTAGTTACAAGTTCGAGGGTAGGCTTCAGAACTGATCATACTTACCAAGTCTCATGCCATTGTTGTATGGCGCCAGGCGAAGTGCCATTATGGGCTGAGTCTACTTCTGAGTCGGATAATTTAACGATGGATAAGGTCTGAGGAAGCAATACAAACACGGAACGCTGTGCCAGTGTGTAGAGGATACTGAGTGTGGACAATGGCCTGGGCACTCTATCTTATACCGCAAGCTGCTACTACTAATATCTCACGTCACGTTCTACCATGTCCAATGAGACCAGCTGTCGCCCTTCGCCTACCGTTTCGCCCACGGATCAGGTCTAGACTCAGGACGAGATCAGTTCTCGTATCAAAAACAACAGCACATGTTAATGCGCAAGCTCCTGAGCACCAATGAGACCAGGTCCTCATTCCCAGTTCAGCCAGCCAGGAATAAAATTTATCCATAAAAGGCAAATATTGAGTAATTGCAATAGTGGCGTATCAAGACCTGACTGCTATGCGGCTGACTAGTCGCTTGCATTACACTATCTCCTTGAGACCCCGGCTATGCACATCCCGCACCTACCTTTCAAACACCCTGCTTTTTTCACAATACCTCGAGAGACCTCAATCTAATCTAAGAATCATCACCAGCCAAATTTCCTAGGGAAGCATTTTCGCTATGGAGACGAATTAACGCCTGTATCACATCATAATTTTAAACGATTTAAAAAGCGAGCCCATTATAGAGCCTACGAAGGATATCAGGTGGGAATAACCTCCACAGGAAACTCGAGGTCAGCTTCATCAGGCCCAAAGCCGCCTCCCCACTAGACCTACTTTGGCTATAATATATATAATATACATAAGTTATATATATTTACTCTCAGTATTAATACCTCTATCACATACCTATTTGGTGGGAAATATAAGTATCCGCTCTTTCTGGTTATCTTCGGCGTCCCCGATTGGCTAATTCCTGATATGGGTGCGGGATGTGCACAGCTGGGGTCTCAAGGAGATTATACTGTTATACACTAAAATCAATACCGATAGACTGCTGTACAGCCGTGTTCTAGCAGAGCGCGGTGATTCCCATTGGCTGGTACTCAATTCAAGAGTCTCGGGTGGAAGCGGGGTAGGCACGCACTATTGAATCTCAGAGGGCCCAAACAGGCTTTCGGCAATACCCGACGAATAGAGTGCATGTATGATTTGTTCAGCCAGCCTCATAGTAGTCGCCGACTCTCAGAATGGCATGTCTTTCTAATAACAACTACCATTTTATTGATTTCCTACCAGACGACTCGTATTCAGTCTTGGTAGCGATCGGCACTGAGCGTTACAGTGCGTATGCAAAGTGCATCAATAGCTTAATGCAGGGCATGCTGTTCAGTTCAGCAGCTGAAGGTCAATTGGGGCGTTAATGGACAATCGTTACTGGTCAAGGTACGCACCTGTACTAAATCAGACGCCAGTCTCTCTTGCTCACCTCTCGACCTTGGTGGGACTTGTTATCTTGTCTGGATCATTCCGTCGTTCTCTGCTACTCAATCATACTCTAATCATTAACACGCGAATGTGAGCATCAAGAATGGCAGTGGATGAGTTTGATCCTCTAATCACCAGTGTTGCCAGGCAGGCGTCGACTGGACAAGTTCTTCGACTGCCATGGCACACTCGACCTATTCCTTTGGGATCATTCTTCAACACGAAAACAGCTTCAACATCAAAAGTCGACCCGTTCTCGCGAGATTCTGCCTTCGATGCCGAGTCAGTACGCAAATCACGCATTGACTTTGAGCCATTTGACGGCGATGCGTCCTACAAGTCCAGTGAATCAACATCTTCATCAACGTCTGCTGATCATCTCAGCGTTGGTGTTGGGGTCGGTATATCTTGCTTTGTTGTCTCTGCTAGTGTGTCTTGTCAGTATGATAGACATGTAATGGAGAACAATGATGTAAGTGCACCCATACTCATCCACTGGTTTCGCACATTAGAAACGACTAACGGGACTCTTACATCAGGCTTCCAAAACATCAGTGATGACAACTTACCGAGCTGGGTCCGTCACCTTCTCACGGCCCCCGAAACTATCAGAAGCCGCGTTGCAAACTATCAAGTACAATGGAGGATTGTCGGCCTTTAAAGAAAGATGGGGTGATTACTACGTCGCGGGCTACAGAATCGGTGGCGATGCTGGAGTTATGATGAGTCTTGGCTCCAGCAGTAAAACTGTTTCAGAAAGCGTCACAGTCTGCATCAAAGTCGAGATCTTGTTCTTTTCCTTCGAGGATAGCTGGTCCAAAAGTTGGTCATCGGCGGAATCAGACCTGCGAGTCACCTTGTCTTGTTTCTCGACCGTTGAGCAAGCCAAAATTCAAGAACAGCGACAACTTGGGGACCCGAAGCTTTACAGTTTCATTCAAGAGGCTCGGGGTATACATAATCGGGCTCAAGGATTGATCGACACTATACAGCGGAAACTAGATCAGCTTGGTGTTACCAAGGATAAACATGTTACTGCTGAGCAATGTGTGGGCCTGTGCCAGTCAGGGGTTGTGGTGGAGTTGTTGTTATTTCCGGTTGAGAACCTCAGGGAGCTGCAGTATTGGAAAACTGATGAGAATGTGATTTGTATGTGAGTTGCTGAAACACCGCAATGAGTATTATGTGCTCAGCAGTATCCGGCATGTTCATATCAAGAGATACAAAGATCAGCTGGGACCGCTTGATGGATATCGGAAGGTTACGCAGCTTAACCCTTGGTTAAGACGAGAAATATTTGAGATCTCAATAAAAAGAATTTACGATATCACCAAACCAAATCAAAATGGCATGTCGGTTTGGTAATTTTGCACCCGAACTCTGAATCTTCTCGTGGAAAGACATGATTATTGAATTTGCAAGCATTTGTTGAAAGTGTACTTCGTAATGAAATGGGACTGGGTAAAGGGAAGAAAGTTAGACGCGTGGGATCGGAGCAAGCATTAGTCTGACTCATGATCTGACGTCACGACTCGTCAATGTTGATCTTGATTTCTTTCTACTGGGGTGACTAAAATCGGGTATTATCATTGAGTTTCAAACAAATAAGGATATAGTTCATATTTATTGTCCTATCTATGGTAGATCTGTACCTCTACTCTACACTATTGTAATTACTCGATTAGCTTTAGACCATTTAATCCCATTCCAAATACCTGCAGTACCAGTATCCGTCCGGGGGAGTACCGTGTCTTCTAAGACTTGGTTACGGTCTCCTTCATCTCTACAGATCCCTATTCTCCTAAACGCGCAAGAAAGGTCAGGGCTAGCACTCTGATCAACTGGCTCCAGGAGGAGCCTAACAACGACTGTAGGGAGGCTATCTTCGTCCCATTCCATTTCATCCCCATCTGAGTCTTCCATATAATCATCAGAGATGCTCCTATCAAAACCGACAAGGTCCAGAGCATAACAGTGATCCACTGTCCCTGCCCGATAATCGAAGAAAGCCTTGCTATCCTCAGACGAAAGGTCAATATCCTTCTGGTGTAGGGTTCCCTTCAGTGTAATGGAACCGGAGACGTAGCTTTGTGAATGATTGGTCTGTACATCAAACGAGACCAGAGTTGCTAGGGAAGTAGACTCGGCTAACTCGTAACCCCGACTGAGACAATCGAATTCAATGGTTTGATTCACAGATACCCAAGACCAAGAAGGTGCTTTAGGTTGTCTATCATCTGCCTCTCTAACATTCCAAGAAAGGCTTTCCAATAGCTTTTCTCCCTTCCAAACACCTCCGATAAACTCACCACCTATTGTGCTCTCCAGGGCCTTTGAAATTGCCAAGAATGCAGGTATGCGATCAGATGATTTCGTAAGGCGACGTTTGGTATAACTTGTTAAAAGAGACTGCCAAATTCCGTACGGCTGGTGCCTCAAATCATCATAATCATAATAGTCCGTCGGATAGGTGACGCCCTGTACTGCATATTTCCTTTCAGCCTCCGACCCAAGTCCCCCGCTAGTCCTTGGCGAGATGATCTTAGAGGGGTCCAAGTCGGTCGTTGCAAGGCAGAGACATTCCCAGAGGATATAACTGCTGCCAAAATACAACATTCTCGTACTTAACATTTGCTCTTGTAAAACCCATCCGCGAGAGGTTATTGGCGCTCGTGATGCAACATTATCGCCACCAGAGAACCCTTCAGGATCCCCATCATTGTTAATCAAGAATGATGGATAAACCGCGTATTGGTGGATCACGTCCTTTTCCCACCGTGGACGCCTGTCCTTCGGTGTCCAAATATCAAAAGGAATAGGTCGTGTCGTCATAACGCCGCGCGAGTGGAACAGGTGCTCATGGCAACCCCTTGCAACGAGACTGGATAATGTCAGGTCGGCATTTGCATAGACGTCCTTCATCTTTGAAGCCTCGCGGTCCCAGTCATCAGGATCGTCTTGTATTATGCAAAGGGCGTCGATCCAGATGTACCGATATCCCAGAGTTCGAGCCGCGATAATGGCCTCTTGTATAAAGACTGGAATAGATTTCGTAGGTATTCCTTCCATGTGCTCGGAGACGTTCCCTCTTGTAGTCGTTATATTTGTTCCCATATCTCCCCAACAATACGAAAGTGCACAGTATGGTGATCTGGTACCGCCAGTTTCCACCAACCGAGGATTGGGAAAGGAGGTAAGATCTAGAATCCGAGTTGGCAACTGTGGTCCTAAAATGTCTCCTCCATCCGGGTAGGCCTTTTGACAGTCCTCATGACTGCTTGAGTTTCGGCATTTATCGAGCCATCTGGCTGCTATATCAAAGGTTTGCCGGGATCCTGTCGACGCGTCAAGTCCAACTGAGTTGTTGATGTCGAGAAGATATGTTTCGTCAATTCCATCTACAGGTAACTTGGCCGTAAGCATGTTTTGTTGGTCCTGGGCAATAAAGAAAGTATGTTCGTCGGGGTCAAGTGGGTAATATGCATCATGGCGAAGTTGAAGGCGAATGCCAGTTACAGCCATATCCTTTGGTACTGAAACATGGTCGTTTTTCTTCTCCGCCTTTTCTTCCCGGCAAAATTGGCAATGTCCAAGACTGCCTCCACAACGTCCCTCGTTATGGCACAAGTCATCTTTTCTTGCGCAGTTATCTGCATTGTCAAAAGCATCGGCAACCAAACGACAGAATGGACAGCTCTTGGCACATTCATCAAGCTCGCCTCGACTTTGGTGAATGCAAAACCAACGTCTGGATTTGCTGGGCAAACGTGCAAAGTCCTGGAAGGATAAGCAAGACTGACAAAGTGTCACTCGCGATGTGGGCATCGTAATGCATGCGGCATCAAATAAGGCTTGAAAGACATCCTTGATGAGCAACGTTGGGTTAATGGTGCCCGACTCAACATAATGCATCTCGGTCCGCGAAAGCAGCACATGCGCATAAATATCGTATAGTTCCGAAGGAGGGATCAAGAGGGAGCTGGTACAAATGGCAAGCAATTGCTTGGCACTTGAGGGTCCTGTCCATTCTTCCGGAGCATCTCTAAGTTCAGCACAAGTCCACGGAGAGGGTTTCAAGCTCGGGTCTCGTTGAAAAAGAATTTCCAAGGCTTGATGATCTCCCGATAGAAGTGCAAAGTCAACGATGGTCCACTTATCGACCGAAGCAGTGGTCAGATCAGACATGGCATCTACCAAAAGGCGAAAAATGGCGACATGGGTGATCGCTAGTGCCAAGCATAATGGATGGTTACCATCGGGATAGCGCTTGTTGGGGTTTGCGCCTCTTTCAAGCAGAAACGCGACTGCTTCTTCATTTTCATCCAGGATAACTTCGTGGAGAACAGTAAGCTTCTCATGGTTGCAGAGGTCGATTTCAGCTCCATGTTCGAGTAGGTAATTGGCGGCCTCGAAATCCAACTTTTCCAGAGCCCAATGGAGAAGCGTAGCAACAGGACGCAAATGTCTCAGATGTCTGTCAATCAAAGAATACCCTCGACTACTCTCTTTAACTAGGTTCGGATCGAGCCCATTAGCTAGCGCAGTTTTAAGACCCATGAAGCGGTCCGCAGCCTTGGCGTCTTTCATTTGGTTGTTTTTATTTTGTATCTGGTGATCGGTCGGTAGTAGCTTGGATGTAGGGTATGAGTCTGAAATGTTGAGTTTTATTCAGGGGTGTGGGTCAAAATAAAGAACGAGACTAGTAGTGGTATATGTTTGCTAGACGCTGGTAGCGTCGCTAATGTCTATATATGTATAACACAGCCCCCTGAATAACTGCCATTGGAGTCTGATTCTCTTTTGATCCGATTTTCTAAAGAGCGGATTAATCACTGATTGGGTGGCCTCTCCACAGCTTGGAAAGCCTCTAAGCCCTGTAAAAGTCCGAGACCGAGCTCTGCTGATTGGCCTAAAATATCCCTCAATACATACCTAAAACCGTGTTTGATAAGTGAGTGCGTCAGTCTTATTTCCACCTAAATCCAAGTTTTAAAAATTTCTTTAAAAGTCTAAAATAAGCTTAAAATGGCTATGATCTTAATGGCTTATATATAATATAGATCTATAGATTGTTTGCTTTTCTGGAGCTCTCGCTTATTAAACACGTTATATCTAGAATTAATCTACACTTGTCTAAAGCTGTCAGAAAGGGCACCCTGCGCCGAAGGTTCGGACAAATAAGTCCGAAGCTCCGGATCAGTAAGCCAATTAGGGAAGAGCCTCAAAGAGGGGGCTACGCCAACAAGGCTAGAAGCTACACACAGATAACACAATCATTAATACATACGCTTCTTTTGACAAAGTTCATAGGAAAGGAAGCCCCACTTGTCAGATAACCGAGATCAACCTCATTAATTCCCAAGCCACCAGAAGCATTTCAGCCACCCTACAGTTCCCACCAAACCACACTAAAATCAAGCCACGATGGGGATGCCATACTCGAAGCAAGTCAATGCGGCATTCGACCAAGTCACTCCTCTTGTAGCCGCTGGATTCGAAGTCCTCCAAACGACAAAAAACATTGCAATACTCCTTGCTGTTGTCCAAGTTTTCGTCGCCATTGTGCTGACTTTCACTCTCTTGGCAATACTGGCACTGATATACTCCGTCAATCCGGACTTGGAGACGGAAAGACAAGCACTGGTCACACCGTGTATGCAATGGTTGGCAAGCTGGATATTTGAATATGGCACTTTGGTCGGCTGGGTGTTGAGGGTGTATGTTGTTCTCTGCACTGGTGGCTTGGGTCTTTTTGTCTGGTGCAATTCGAGCCCTACTTTTCCTGTTACAGCCTCACCTGTCGCTGGAGATGGTGAGGAAGGGGAAGATTTCGATCACAGTGGATAAGTTAAAGTTGAACCCGATGGGGCCTGATTTCATGTGCATTGGTGGAGGCGCTTTGTAAATCGTGGACAGGTATATGGACTTCTTCGTCTTCGAAACCTTTTGGCCCTCGTTTTCACAAGCCGCCACTATGTCGTGCTTCGAGCTGGAACGTATTTTGATAGGCAGAATGAGACTCAAAGTTGTTAACCTTAAGATATACATTCACTCGCTGACAGCCCTAGACAATTCTACCGAATTTTCCTGCCTCTTTAATCGAAGCCCCTCTTGATAAGCCTGTAACTCTTCTTTCTCTTCGGGGCTAAGAAGGCTCATCCATGTGAAAACCAGATTTTCTTGCCAGTCCTCAAGAACGTTATGCTTCATCCCAACTTCCGGATCATCGCTGCGCATAATATTATCAACCATTTGCATCTTGTGCAGCCTTGTTGGATCCCAGATGCCAAAACCCAAACGCCTAAACGGGCGGAATAATAAACCCTCGGTTAGCTCAGAGGTGCTTTCTGAACAAAAGTCAGCTTCGGCAAATGAACCGCCATTTATAGCCAATGCCAATCCACAGCCAAACGCAAAGACATTGTCCCACATCGATAGTGGCGGTTGATGCGATATCTTGGTTGGCCATTTAAAGTCTGATGTTTCATGCTTTGGTTGTGGTAATTGTAATTGACCACCTTCGAGAGGCTTGAACCCCGTATCTTTGAAGAGTCTGTCCTTGTTCTCGCCGTCGGTATCACCCACGCAACAACACTCGTCTGGAACTCCTTCTAAATCCCGGACGTAAAGTACTGCGGCCCAAACTGATTCCCATGAGTTTAATATTGTCCATACTCCAAGCTCAGGGAGGCACATATCTGCACTTCCCAGGTCGCGTATTGCTGCAGCATCTGATGCTGGCCAGTCTAACCGTCCTTCGTGAATCGCGTTACTCAGCTCATAACGTAGTTGAAGATTGCAGAACCCAAAGGTGAGCCCCTGCATTTCCCACCATGACGGTTCGTCTACTCCGGCGTTAAGCTCATAGGATTCGCCCCAAGGTTTGCCATCAGGACGGAAGTTCCATGGTAATGGCTTGAGCTCAAAAGCTTTATCGGTAAGATGTTGAGGCTTGAAAGTCCGAATGCGCCTATGGAAGAATTGGAAACACTCTTCTGAAAGTACTAAGATTTTTCTTGTGAGAAAAAGCATTTTCCGTGGTGAGTATGATTTGGGCCCTCCTGTTACGTCCTTAAGCCGAATTCTCGGGGTGTTGTCTGTTGGAAATCTGAGATCATGTTGATGCATGTCCGATCTGTTTATGGTAGTTGGCTCGAGGAACTTGCTAATCAAAGATTCAAGATTGTTTGCTGGTTGATTTGTGGCAGAGCAGTGTCTGACAAGAGCAATCAGCCGCAAGATAAGCGGCACCCATGGCAGTGTGCCAAACTCCCGACGCTTCATGTTGCCTTCTCCACCATCCACAACTCTGATAAAGAGATCTTTATCCTCAATCACCCGGCCCCAAAGGTCGAGGAGACTATCGATGACTGCAGCGCCGGAGGGGCTGTTTAGAAAGTGAAAGACATGTGGCGACGCCTTGACAATATTGTAGAGACTTTTGAGGTCAAGTAAATTGCTTAGAATTGGAGCAAGTAGCTCTGGGGGAAGCTTTTCGAAAACGTCCATTGTGCCTGAATGGTGGGTGTAGATGGTAGGGCTGAAAGTAGTTTCTCTGATCTTGAGATTACCCCTCAATAACGAACATTGTCATTCTATAAGATGTATCACGTGTCTGACTGCGCTTACTCAGTTTTAGCCTAAGATAATATCAAATAGAGTTCTTGTGACAAAGGAATGGTGAACAATAGAGCATTATAACTAATCAATTAATAATATTAAAAAAATTCTATAGTATTATCACGAATGCGATATGTTTCATAGGTTGTGTGGGGCATCAGGCTATATTTCGAGCCAGGGGGTAAGTTAGGCTATAATCGGTCTAGGTCAAGGGACGATAATGTTGGTTGTTTGAACCCCTCAGCTTTTATTCCATAGAGTGATTTTATAGCATACAAACTGGTCATCTGTAACCAAAACCGATGGGCGGATTGAGTCACCAGCATTGATATATCTGTGCTATGGCCGTCTTTTGGTAGAAAGCTTCCGAAACCTCTCTCAACTCCGGGGCCTTACCATTAGGATCACTGATTTATTCGAAGTTATCCCCTCAGGAGAAGAGGAAGACGATATCAAGGTTGCATTGGATCGAATACCCCTTGATAAAGAAATTCTCAAACCCCGCTGTCAGTAATTCCTCGCTGACTGGATCAGCCATGATGCCTTCACGGAACCATATCTCGAGGGGATTCAAGAACAACTTGGGTAAGCTGGACCACACGGAAGGTTCAGTAGATTAAAAGTCCTTGATCTGGCAGAAACATTTTTGGATGACCACAGTATGGTTGATATCAGAAATATAAACGAGCTAGTGAAGTCTACTGGGGTAAGTTTTATGATATGTTCAAGACTTAAATTGTCTTACTATATTAAAATTGTGGTGGGACAAGAAACTTATAGTAGTACTAAAGACTAGAGGATTGTCCCCAATGTGGTAAAGATAAAAGTGAAACCTTTATGAAAACGGGTAAAGGTACAACCGTGAGAAAACCCAAATTCGGATTGGTATTCCGTTAATGAAACCCTACGGTCCCGAGTTCGAATGCGGAGGATGACTCTCCGGGGTAACCTTGATAATTTGAGTCACGGCTATACATAAAGGAAAGCCCGTGACCCTGTGTTGTAAGGCCAAAGCCATCTCCAGCCCGGAGTCACTGACATTGATTCCGACAGGATATAGTATAAGTTTATATACCCCTTTTCATAATAATGGTGTGTGTGGTCTCTGTCTAGATTGGCCAGCTAGATTTCCCATTTAGGCTTTCGGACATTAACAACCGTTAATCGACGCATTGAGAATAGTCCCTGGTAAATACCCGAGAGACTATTCTGACAAGGAAAATACTCACCTGATGATTGAAGCATGTCACTCGGACGTCCGTGCCGTTTTACCAGCGGTGTGCTTTTATACCACGCTCCTGGTCGTACAAGTGATATCTTAGGATGCTCTCACTTCCTTACCTTTGATCAACTTCAACTAGTCTCCAAAACATCCTCTCGCATATAATTATGAAGATCGCTACTTCATTCGCGGCTGTCATGGCCTTGGCGCAGAGCGCCTCTGCGCATTACATCTTCCAGCAGCTCACTGTTGGTTCGACCAAGTACCCGGTGTTCCAGTATATTCGACAAAACTCGAACTATAACTCTCCTGTCACTGGTATGGTTCCAATGTGCCTGATTGAAAGACTCATACTGACGAATAACTGGTTCAGATCTGGACTCTACCGACCTGCGATGCAATGTGGGCGCCTCGGGATCCAACACTCAAACTACTTCGGTCAAAGCAGGCGACTCGATAACCTTTACCCTTGACACTGCTGTCTATCACCAGGGACCCATCTCCGTGTACATGTCCAAGGCGCCAGGGTCTGCTGCGTCCTATGATGGCAGTGGTAATTGGTTCAAGATTAAGGACTTTGGTATGCTACTACTAACTACCTAAGATAAAGGCAGACAAAGTGGAGGTGACTAATAATGTGTAAATAGGCCCGACCTTCAGCGGCGGTACTTCGACCTGGCCCATGAGCCGTAAGTAAACGTTTGCTGCCAATGGATATTTTCCATGATCTGACCTTGGAACCTGTTTAGTCAGCTACACCTTCAACCTTCCCGCCTGCATTGCCAATGGCGAATACCTCCTACGCATTCAGAGCCTGGCAATTCACAACCCGTGGCCGGCGGGCATTCCTCAGGTAAGCGATCCTTTCATGTCTAATTAGGTTCAAAGACGAAAAGACTAACCTTGCACGCTCTAGTTCTATATCAGCTGCGCCCAAATTAGCCTTTCTGGCGGGGGCAGCACTACCCCAGGTAACCAGGTCAAGATACCTGGTGCTTTCAAGGACACTGACCCTGGATACACTGCCAACGTAGGTTCATATCTGAATATTGCTATGTGAAACATATTAACAGCTCACCGTATAGATCTACTCCAACTTCAACAGTTATACCATTCCCGGTCCCACAGTAGTATGCAAAACACAGCTCCATTCCCCATGGGCATCCCTCTAACTGTGGCTATAGTTCTCTTGCAATGGTGCTGGCGGCGGCGATAATGGTGGCAGTAATCCTCCCACTACCACCCTCCAGACCTCTACCCGACCGTCGTCCACACAGACGCCTCCTCAGTCCACGCAGCCTTCTGGTCAAGTAAGTTATGCTTCCTCAGCCATCCAGCACTCTGTGCTCTTTCTGAAGGGTTAATTCATACTAATTGGATCCAGTGCGCCTCTTTGTGGACTCAGTGCGGTGGAAGGGACTGGACGGGTGCAAAGTGCTGCGCTACTGGAACCTGTAAAGCCCAGAACGATTACTACTCCCAGTGCGTCCAGTAATGTTCCATCTGAATTTAAGGTTGTTTGTTATCGGAAGATCAGATTTCACTACGTGTCTCTTGTGATCAGGAATGGGGGTGACTCAAAGCATCATCTAATGCCCATAGCTTCTATAGTTTCTGCACGAGAGCTTGAACAAGAAATTATTCCCATGATTGCTACTTTACTCCTTAGATGCTACTACTATGTCTAGCTGATTATCCGAGTGGACTTCACGGCTGGAGAAGGATGAAGACATCCGACTCATACAGTAAGTATGAGGACTCTGGCTTACACAGCGATAGATTGAGACACTTGAGCCGTTGGGGATGTTTATAAGTCGGTTATATAGCTGGAAAAAGCTTGCTACGGCCGTAGACTGTACCTGTAAAGCCTGAACATCAACGACATTCCCAAGGTCTTTTCGCACCATTATGATGGCATTGAAGGTTGTAGTTGATGGCGAACACAGATGTTCTATCATGTAGAAATTGCGACACGAGCCGTATGGTATACTTCAACTGAATGAAGAAGTGACCATCGTTGTGATGCGCCCAGTTATGTGACTGTCGGATACAACCGCAATTCCAACGGAACCACATATCGAGCGCACTATGTTATTCACCATCTTGCCCAGAAACAACAAAAACTCGAAGCGGGCCTCTTACAGAGGACAGAAGATTACAAAGAACAGAGAGAAGTTATCTGCCTAATCATCCTAAGTTAGACCAATCTACCACCCATTTGCCCTGACCCAAACATCCACGATTCTTGCTGCATCTCCTTCAGACGAGTCAACCACCAGGTACCACCCATACATAGCCCCAGTGACACAAGCATGGTTGGGAAAGATGACCACCTTCTGTCCGACTTCCAATGGAACAGGTGCCAAAGCATTACCTTCCTTATCCTCAGCGTGGTCCCAAGCCGCTATGGAGTGCTCCTGGCTGATTCTATCAATTATCAACCTTTTTCCCTGTTCAGACTGGCTTTTGTATGAAGATTGGCTGATTACACCCCAGCCTGAGTAAGCAGCACAAGGTTCGCGCCCAAGACCTAATGTACCGACGGCGATGAGGGCTTCAGGCTGTGATCTTTCCTCGTTGTTATACACGCTGCACACTTCGGCAATGACCGAAATAGCTATCTCTTCTTCGTAGGAACCGAAATCCTTTCGTGAGTTGGTGGAAGTTTGCTGTATGTCGAGAATGGAGTATACTCCAGCGTGAAGCTCAAGGCTGGTGTTGAAGCCTCCGGGCTTTCCAGTAGACACAATCTCTATCGCATTACGAAGAGATTTTGCAGCTGGTGATAGCTCCCCATGTGAGGTAGTCAGGTTCTCAACAGAAGTGACCTGAGGGGAGGCCCCAACACTAATAATCAGCTCTTTGTTCTTGGCGAACAGATGAGCCTGGGCGTTGACCGCTTCAATGCAGCCTTGGATTTCACCCTCGAGGCTCTCCATGGCTTGTTCAGCCGTATTGTCCTTATAGCTCAGACTGCTGTGTGAATACAGCCCCAGTAGTTCAGCATCACCTTGTGATTCAAGCTGCGCAAGAGCTTCAATGAGGCCATTCTTATTCAGAGAGGACGGAGGTAGGCCTGCGCGATGATAACCGGTGTCCACCTTCAAGAACACTCTTGCAGGAAACTTTGCGTGGTCTGAAAAGGCTTTCACACAATTGAGTTGCGATGGATGATCGATCAGGACGGAAATACTTCCTTCGCCAAGCTCAGACCCGAGAGCGGCTAATCGTGAGATCTGAGACCGTGGAAGGGGAAGACCGTAGAGAATATCGAGACGACGACCGCTATCTCGGTACTCTTTGAGAAGAGGTAGGAGATGGTCAATTTCAGCAAGAGTAGAAACGATCAGCTTGATGTCACCTTTCCCCTGGCCGATTTGAAGACGAGTGGCTTCAATTGTCTGAGTATGGTTAGCACAAGATGTTACAACAGGTGTAGAAAGGCTTACCTTGTGGGTTTTCACATGCGCACGGAATCCAACACCAAGTGTATCAGCAGCCGTGAGCATCGATTGGCAATGGCGCTCTATCCTAGCTTTGTCCAAGACAACTGCGGGTTTGGGGACATCATGTATGCTCTTGCCAACATAGAATTCGCGCAATTCGGCGATGGGCGGGGTTTGTCTTTGGGGAATAGCCATATCGAGGGAGTGAGGATAGCGATTGTGAGTTTCGAAGTATTTTTGGTGCTACTCTTGTTCTTACATGACTGTTGGAAAGAGACTGTTGGAAAGAATTTATTTATCATGGTTTGCGGACTTTGCATGTTGCTCAGAGGGCGCAGCGTACTTAGAATTGTCCGCTTGTGGAGACGTGACACTATTCTAGGAATGTGGTTGGGTACGCGAAAAGCCAATAGGATGAGGATGAAGGATTCAAGATTACGCACTCAATCAAAGGATAGATAAATAATAACTTGATATTCAAGAGTGAATGACTATTCACTCGAAGTTTAAATAGTGTTGGTTATATGAGCATCTTGGATAATAAAAATAAAGATTTAGAAAAGAACACGTTCAAGGCACAATCCCATCGCTAACGTCATACTAGGGTAAGCGTTGTCTATTGATAAGTGGACTGTGTAGTCTTTAGAAGAAAAAAGATAGTCTAAGAAGCCTAAGAAGCCATTCGCTCAGGACGACTCGAAAGAACTTCAACCAAATCTATTCCAGCCTTGGTAGCCTCGTCTAAGCTCTCCTCTGGCAGGCCCAGCAGCTCATTCTGCACCTTTTCAGAGTGAACACTCGGATCCTCCGGGAAGAAAGCCCTCGCGAACAGTAATTTGGGAAACCCCGACATATTTCCAGCCTTGACCTGCGCGAGACCATCCTCATAGCGCTTCCTGGTTGACTCGTGAGTGACAGTCCAGTCAGAGTCAGATGTCTTGGTGACACGCTTCACACTTTGGAAAACGTCGTTTTGGCTGACTAGGAAGCTCTCCAGGTAGATAGCCTTGTTGGTAAAGGTCGAAAGAGTGAGACTGTGGTCGGTTTCATTCGCTGGGAGAATTGGCAGGCTGAGGACCTTTGCAACAGCTCGTCCGACCTGGGTCAATGTCGATGTCGAGTTCTTGGTATTCCCATCGTCATAGAGCGTAAGCGAACGCTTGTCGAAATCAAACCCGAAGCGGCTCTCACCACCAGCCAGACTGTAATCGTACCAGAAACCACAGCACACAGTGATCCACTGCATGCCAAGACTCTCAATCTCATCCCTCTGCGCTTTTCCAACCGGGCCAAGGAAAATATCCTCGCCGAGCTTGACATTGTCGATGTCTCCAGTGAAGTTATTGGGCATGACGTACGGCACGCCGGCTTCCGCGGCAGCCCGTACAAGCTTGCTGTGGGTGTCCTTGGGCGATGAGGGAGCCAGGGTAATGATGAGGAACTGCTGGTTCTTCAGAGCAGCTACAAGGCTGGCTTGGTCGTTGTAGTCAACTTGGGCTGGGGTGACACCCTCTGGGATGTTGTTGGCGCTGGAATTGCGGGTAAGTGCTGTGATCTGGTGTTTTCCGGTTTGAACAAGGGCGGCAGTGATGTAAGAGCCAACTGTTCCGGTCGCCTGAGACTTGTTAACGCTATCTAATATTAATAATGGTGGTTAACTTACGCCCACAATAGCAACCCTCTCAATAGCATTGAGGTCGCTGGGATGGTTTTTGGCGTAGTTAGACATAATTTGTTTGGGGAAAATAGCAATGATGATGATCTTTGTCGTTTTCTGAGAGTAAGTTTGTTTTCTTGATATTATCTACTTGATATAGCGACGAGATTATATACTCCATGTTTGGTCTATCGTTTCTCGGTGTTTTAGCGTGTAGAGGTGAAATGCCGAGCGAATATGCTGAATTTAGCGAATTTTAGTAATATCGGTCCACTAATAAAACCCCGAAGTCGAAAACGACGACGGGCTTTCTCATGTCGCTCTTTTAACAGATTACAAATAAAATCTATTTCATTTCCATTTGAGTAATGCTTGGACTATACTCGGTGTGTCTTTAGACTCTTTACAGCAAAGTTCCGAAAGTAGCGCTAACGCCGAATATGGACTAGTATAGCGCCGTGTGGTCAGGAAGCCAAGCTCGGTGCAATAGTACTGGGCGTTGTACAGCGATTGATATGCGCAAACTCACTCTCGTTTCGTATAGAATATCATTATACCTCAATTGAGGTCTACGATGATATCTCCTGTATGCTTGCGTTATACGCAGTCAATGGTCCCATGCATTTCCGACATGTTGTGGTGTTTTGCTGATATTCCTGTCTCGGGCTCGGAACGGTATTCCGAGACCAAGCTTTGGCTTAGTGACTGACCATTGACCATCGTTGGCAGATCCGGGGAAGGCTGCTCACATGGACTCTCGGCCGGGCCATCGGACTCTGCCCCGCCAGATGCAAACTTCGGTAGAGGGAGGCTAGCAGCGGGTATCACTCACGCTCACACTCATACTCACACAGTGACCTAACACTCACAGTTGTCTTGTGATATAAGAAGGTCGTCATTTCCGCCAACTTGGGCTGACATTCCTGATACTTTTCTCCAATTACTCAGTAACATATCATCCGGAGCAAAATAGCCACAGCGCTTGTCTTCAAAATGTCAGCCTCTTACACACTCTATTCCTACTTCAGGTCTTCATGTTCAGCCCGCCTTAGGATTGCCCTGAGCGCCAAGGGAATTCCGTATGAGCTGGCTTTTGTCAATCTTCTCAAAAACGAACATTTGTCAGACAGTCACAAGTCTCGCAACCCCTCAGCATCGGTGCCGGTCTTGGTATGCCCTACATCAAAGGACAGACAGTTTCAGATCGGTCAATCTGTCGCTGCTCTCGAGTATCTCGAAGAAAAGCATCCTGAAAGTCCCCTGCTTCCCCCGCTCTCTGATCTGGAGGCACGAGCTACGGTACGAACTCTGGTCAACATCATCTGCGCGGACATTCAGCCCGTGACGAACCTCCGTATCATGCGTCGCATCAGGGAGTTTGGCGCCAACGCAGAGGAATGGAACTGCCAACTCATGACGGCTGGTTTGAAGGCCTATGAGGAGGTTGTCAAAGATACAGCTGGGAAATGTTCTGTTGGAGATGAGCTTACTTTGGCGGACGCTTGTCTCATTCCTGCTGTGTGGAACGCCGAGAGGTTTGGAGTTGACATGTCTGCATTTCCTACAATTGGCAAGATTGCAGAGAATTTGAAGGATCATCCTGCGATTGTCAAGGCTCATTGGCAGAATCAGCCTGATACACCTGACAATCTCAAGGGCTAGTTATATAGATATAATGATGGATTATTTCTTTCAAGACTTCATTCTTGTATGCCATTTCACTATTTTGAACTCTACTTAAATAAAGGTAGAGGCTCAAGGATAGTTCCAGAAACCTCACCAAAGCCCACCTTTTGCTCGCCGCTACCAAATGAGCCGCGAAGCACCAGAGTATCCCCATCCTGGATGAACTTGCGCTCCTCGCCGTTTTTGAGTTGAATCGGTACTTTTCCACCCTTGGTCTGTTCAAGCATACTTCCTTCGGTGCCAGGCTCAGTACCAGAAATAGTACCAGAGCCGAGGAGATCACCAGGTCGAAGATTACATCCTGTAATGGTGTGGTGGGCGATCATCTGGGGCCACGACCAGAGCAGGTTTCGTGAGGTGGTCTTGCTAAGGTGGTTCTTGGTACCGGCGGCGGCTGTGTGTTTGTTAGAAGATGTATCTTAAACCGCAGGTATCAACTTACTGATGATTTCCACTTCCAGGTCGATGTCCAGAACATTGTTTTCATTCTTCTCTTTCAGATAGGGAATAATCTCGTTGTCATTCTTGATACCAGCAGCTTTGGCGCCCTCAAGAGCATCAGCAAGGACGACCCAAGCACTAATACTGGTACCCAAGTTCTTGGCTGTGAACGGGCCAAGAGGGACATACTCCCAGGCTTGGATGTCTCTTGCGCTCCAGTCGTTCATGAGAACATAACCAAAGATGTGCTCATCGGCTTCCTCCACCGGCACTGGACTTCCCATGGCATTCTCACGACAGATAAACATGCCCATTTCCAGCTCAATATCGAGCCTCTCGCATGGCGCTAGATCAGGCACCTTGTTGCCCGGTCGCAAGATCTGACCCCACGGACGACGGATGGGCGTACCTGAGACAACCACGCTACTGGCCCTTCCGTGGTATGCAACTGGAAGATGGGTGTAGTTAGGCTGCAAGGCATTGTCAGGCCCACGGAATAGACAACCGACGTTGAAAGCGTGGTTCTTGCCGGCGTAAAAGTCTGTATAATCTCCAATAGTAAGAGGGAGATGATTCTTGACATCTGCGGACTTCAAGAGAGCAGCATCTCGCAGTTTTTGGTTATCCTTTAGAATATCGGGATGATCCGTGTCCTTTGCAAAAATACTCTGGAGGTAGCTTCTCACAGCCCGGTGCACAGGACGGCCAAGAGCTGCAAAGGCATTGAGGGAGGTTTGGGAAAAGACCCCAATGTGCTTTTGGATATCTGAAGCTTGAGAGAATCCATCGCCTTCTGCAAAGGCCTGAAGATCTAGCACATGCTCGCCAATTGCGACCGCGGGTCTTGGCTTTGTGTTGGATGATGTGGAAATGATGCCGAAGGGGATGTTGGCGATGGAGAAGTGAGACTCCGCAGGGATAGATAGCCACGACATCGTGAATTTTTATACAGTTGATTTAACAGCTTAGGGGGGGAATCACAACGTAAAGAAGAATCGCAGAATAAGACGCCAATTTGTTATTTTATATTGTATTGTTTCTATTGGAGCCGCTACAAGCCGACAAAGTATGATGACAGGCCGAAGTTGACAGGGGATGGTGCGGGGTCCTGGATCGGAATGCCACCGCTGTGCATTAGCCGACCAATTCCGCATTATTTCTGGAGGAGGGGCATTTTCCCCAGCCGAAGCCTATACTAGCCTTTCAATTCCCGGCTGTATCCCTAATCTCGTATAATATCCCGACGATTTGTAAGAAATCTGATATTTTTTAAGACTGATTCATGTAAGAAAATAAACAACATATATAAGTCGGTCTTCTTATATAAATATTTGAACATGGATTTCCTTAAGTGAGGCCGAGTAAAAGTAACAGCCTTAACCTGCCGCACAGAGTTCAACAATGCTGATCATCTACACCCGCTTTTCCCAGCCTCATTCTCAGACCGTCAACCTCCTTCCTCAGTGCCTCATTAACTTTTTGGCATTGCTCAAGCTTTTCACTCAATTCTTCAGTCTGTTCCTGTGCACCAAGCCCGAGCTCCTCGATTATCTTAACCACTCGCCATAAACGCATGACCACAATGAGAGAAGCCACCTCCTCGACGATGCCGCGCAGAAGAACATCGGTAACAAAACCTGCAAGTACAATGAAGGCGTCGAAACAATGGAACCATGATTTAAAATATCTATAGTGTCAGTATCGGAGCTATCGTGCTGAGGATAAGATGGGACTTACTTCCAGCCAAATGCCCAGATGGAAGCAATCAGTTCGACCATGAAAAGGCACGAGAAGACTAGACTGATGGAGCCTAGGATATCAAGTGCTATATCCCACTCCGAGCTCTTTTTGCCTTGTTCACATTTGAACAAATTGAGGATGAAGTCTGTTCGCGTTAGGCCATTGTCATGAGTTCATCATGGTCAGATTACTCACCAGCAATCATGCTAAGGACATCTAGAGAGACCAGCGTGAGTACAGAGTAATGACCAGCCTTGGAAGACAGGAATCGCGCCGTTTTCTCCCTTGTGCTTTCAATAGTTTCCCTATCGCCCTTGAATGGATGCGAATGCCAGTGCTCAAGATTCAGGGTCGGCAGCCTTGATTCCCCTCGGTATCTCAGCAATGGCTGCTGTTCCAGGCTGGAGCCTATGCGTTCCGTGCTAGTCGAAGACATTGCGTATCAAATATTTGGTGTGCAGTGTTAGTTTTCGGAGTTTCTGTATGGATTGAAATGGTAATTCCCTTGATTTAGGTTGCTGGATAACTTCCCCGCCAGCGACGTCATTTTCATTTAAGTGCTTATCTTATCAGGTTCTAAATCAATATAACGCTTTAGAATTAAGATCACCTTCTGCTGTGGTCAAGAGATCACATCTAATAATTATTATCTAAGTAGATATCAATAAATCTGGTTAATAAGGTAATAAGCTAAAATACTCTGTGTCGCGGGAATCATATATAACATAATATGTAAGACCCTCTTAAAATAAGTGACCTTTTGTTTCATCATAACCACAGGATCCTAGCGAATAAACGATATTTTGTATAAATTAAGATATTGCTAGAAACCTCTGTATCGAAAGTGTGATAAAATGCTAAGTTGCCTCTGAATGCAAAAAATACGCTGGCATGCATATAAATTACATATGTCAGATTCGAGGCATTGTTAGCCACTGAGCTATTGATTCGATTACTGTCTTGGCATTATGCCACTTAATTAATTCGCATATTTGTTTTACTGGCATTCTTTAGCTAATAAAATACTCTCTATGAAACAGTCAATTGACCTTTACAGCTGTTGTAACACATATTAAGCCTTGCTGGTTTGGCAAGGTAAAATACCTATGTAGGCGGGCGTGGCTGCCTGGAGCTGAACTCAAGACGTATACTACATATGACTGTGCTTCTAATTTTAGCAAAGTCTACCTCCAATCAATGCTTGGGAACATGGATCACTACATAGAGGGCGCTCGAGACATAAATCTGTTGGTTGAATCAGCATCTTGGCTAATGGTTGTAACAAATAAGACCATGGTCTGATACCTCAAGGGTCCAATGATCGAATCGCTTTGTCAGCAGCAGTAATATCCCGTTTACAATCGAGCCTTGGATCCTTTGCCCCTCGTAGTCAATTATTTCGTGCATCGAGGAGCAAGAGTACCCAAATTCGCGCAAGGAAACCACGAGCGGACATGGAACGATTTGTGCCTAAAGTGAAAAAATATGTCTCACGACTAAAGAATGACAAGTCAACTCCGTCAGTCCCAGCCGACCCTGCCGTCGTAGTTCAACAGTCCGCTCGCCAAGGCAGCCCCGCTCCTTTAGATCCGACAAGCCCTCCCCAAAAGATCTGGAATAAAGCTTACGACGAGTTGAAGCAACCCGAGAATGAACAAGCTATTGTTGAAGCTTATGAGAAGATACTAACTACGTATCTATCGCCGACGATCGAGACGACCCAGGACAATAACGGCGCACAAAACCTGATCGATGGGGATCCCGCGAAAAGATGGAAGCAGATGGAACAGCTAGTCCAGAAAGGCCTTGAGAAAACGGCCAAAGATACAAATAGAAAGGAGAAAGCCAACCATTGGATCACAATTACTCAGCCACTGCGGGACGCTGTCAGTACGGGTGTCAAGGCTGCACCGGATGCTGCTATCCCATGGGCTGGTATCTGTTGTGCTCTTCAGGTTTGATCCCCCACGAACGTGAATTGTCTATAATACTAATCTTATATGTCACAAGATTCTTTCCAGTCCCCTCACTGAACCCAAGAAGAACCGAGATGGCATGACCTACGTGTTGTCGCGAATGGAGTGGTATTGGGAATTGTGGCGATTAGTCCTTGACGAAAACCTTTCGAGTTCACCGACCCGACCTTTACAAGCGGAACTAGAGAAGCAGGTGACGACACTCTATCAAAAGCTTCTTCTATACCAGATGAAAAGCGTCATCACTTATCACCGCAGCCGCTTTGCGGTGTTCCTCAGAGACCTGCCAAAGCTTGATGACTGGGCAACTTTGGTTACAGAAATCAAGGACGCCGAAAATTCCGTTATGAGAGACTGCGAACAGCACAGCACAGTAGAGATCAGAACCAACCTCCGAGGCATCTTGTCGTCGGCAGACGAACAGGCAAAACATTTGGCCGACATCTTCCACCAGAACGAGACACAATATGCATGGGTGAGAGAGGAGCGACACAAGGAGCAAGATAACAATTGCTTACGTGATTTGCACAAAACTGATCCTCGACATGACAAGCGCTCCATCATCAGTGCCAAGGGCGGGCTTGTTTACGACTCCTATCGCTGGGTGACAGAGAATCAGCAGTACAAGCAATGGTACGACGATAGAAGCAACCGTTTGCTATGGATTAAGGGTGATCCTGGCAAAGGAAAAACCATGCTTCTTTGTGGCATTATTGACGAGCTTGAGAAGTCCATACCCAATGCAGTATTCTACTTCTTCTGCCAGGCTTCAGATCCATCCCTTCGAAGTGCTGCGTATGTGCTTCGAGGACTTATATGGTCTTTGGTTCGGACACGACCAAGTCTTATCTCTCATGTCCGGCAACAGTACGACCAGGCCGGTGCAGATATCTTTGTCAACCATAATGCATGGCAAGCTCTGTCCGAAATGTTAACTGCAATTCTGAACGACGATACCGCTGCGGATTGTGTGTTTGTGATCGATGCTTTGGATGAGTGTACCGACGGCCAAGAGAAGCTCATTGACCTTATATCTCGACTCGCCAATACTTGCAAGGCAAGATGGGTCATATCAAGTCGCAACTGGCATACAATTGAAGCACAACTCAATAGCGTGACGGCAGATGCCCGACTACAGCTTGAGCTCAATGCCACCGCAATTGCGGAAGCTGTCCACTATTTCATCAATCACAAGGTCAAAGAGCTTGCTCTTGGGAAACGTCTCAATGATGATATACGAGTCAAGCTTTACGAGTACCTTGTTGCAAACGCGGATGATACATTTCTGTGGGTTGCTTTGGTCTGCCAGGAACTGGCAAAGCTTGATGTTGCACCTCGTCATATTTTGCAAGTTGCACGCTCGTTCCCGTCAGGCCTTACGAAATTGTACGAGAGGATGATAGTGATAATGAATCAGTCTCGGGACAAGAAGTTTTGCGAAGCCGTCCTGGCCCTATCTGCTGTGGCTATCAGACCACTTACCCTATCGGAGATCGCCACGTTGGACGGAAGACTTGAGGATGTCTCCGAAGATCTTGAAGCAATAACTGACATTGTGAGATCATGCGGCTCATTCTTGACCATCCGAGAAGATACCGTGCATATTGTCCACCAATCGGCAAGAGATTATTTGATTAAAGCTTCTGAGATCTTTCCCTCGGGCATTGCGCAGCAGCACTATGAGATCTTCGTCGGCAGCTTGAACACCATGCATAAGAAGCTCCATCGAAACATGTACCAATTGGAGTCAACTGTCTTGATCGATGAGATCATGTCCCCTAAAAACCAACCTCTGAATGGGATGCAGTACGCCTGCATTTACTGGGTTAAGCACTTCGATGCGTGGTATTCCACAGAGCGTCACAATCCAGACCTAAGCAACTCGGCCTACCGCCTACTTCTTACCTTCTTCACAACAAAGTGCCTATACTGGTTTGAGGCTATGAGTTTGTTACATCATGTTACAGACACAATCAAGGCAGTTCAGAGACTCAAAAAACTGGCAAGTCAGAGGTTGCATGTTACTAGCAAGTAACATTATTGCTAATTCGTGTGTGTAGATCGAATCGGGACCACAGGAACTCAAAGATCTGATTGAGGACGCCGACCGTTGGACTCTTGCCCACAGATCAATCATGGATAGTGCCCCGATGCAGCTTTATGATTCTGCTTTACTTTTCAGCCCTCAACAGAGTAAGATACGACAGAATTTCGATACTGAAGCACCAATATCTATTGAAACATTGTGTCCCTCATTTCAAGAATGGGATACGTGTCTTCTGACCATTGCTGGAGTCTCTTCGTACTTTCCATCGTTGGAGGTATCTCCTGACCGCACAAATTTTGCAATAAAAAGGGAAGATGACGTCACGATTTCGATCTTGGACGCTCTCACCGGCGACCATCTGAGATCCTTTCGAGCCGACGCCGGAGAAGCGGTTCTATCCATGTCATATCACCCAGACGGGAGGCATATGGCGTCGCTATCCAGAGACTGCCAGATTATGATCTGGGACATTGACAAACAGGAATGCCTCCAACGCTTTGAGCCGAGTAAAAGTGGAAGAAATAGATCGCCGTTCGGTGATAGCATATATCGGGTACGTTTTTCAATGGATGGCCGTCTATTGGCATTCTCTTCTGGAAGCAAAACCATCGAACTCTGGGACGTGTGGGAAAGGGTCTGCCTACATACCTTCTATGACGGCGATTTGCACCACGATGACGAGATGGAATGGTTTGATTGGGGGCTTGATCAATTGAACATACCACTACTCCTCGTTGTGAAGCATATCGACGTTTGGCATTCCGTTCAGATTGATGTTTGGCATTCCGGAACTGGACAACAGCTATCAAACAGTGCAGAAATCGGTAGCAAATTTCGAGCTGCGGCTGTTGGACCTGATGGACGGCGACTGGCCGTGGCTACTGACGAGGGTATTAGTATCGTCAGGTGGGATACGAATATCACCACACAGAAGATCATTGACCGAGATTCGATCGATAGGGTTCAAGATATAACTTGGGCGGCTGATGGAAAGTCACTCGCTATAGCCGTAGACTTTCCATCAGCTGCCGGATCCGGTATCGTACTATGGGACCTCGAAAAGCAAACAGAGTTGGTCCATTCATCTGGCTACTCAAGCCATATCTCGACACTTCGTTACGGGAAAAACAATGTTTTGGCCACAATAGACTACTTGGATCATACGCTCAAGATCTGGAGTGTCGAATTTAACTCGGATCTGCCAGTTTCTGTTAAAGAAGTGACTAGTAGTCTACCTCTAACTCTGGAGCAAGGACCAAACGAGAATCTCGCAGTTTTCAAGGAAAGCAGGGACTTCGAGTTCCTGGACCTTGTTACCGGCAACGCACAGCAAAGTATTCCTTATTCCAATTCTGGATTTGTAGATTTCCAGTTTGGACCTGAGAACTATTTCGCCGTGCTCTCAGAGAGGGGGATCATTGAGATCTGGGACCTGGCATCCGGCGACCGTACAAACAAGTTTCAGATATACGATAATGGCTGCGATGATGATGACGAGTACGATTGGCCTGCAGCGATGGCTCTCGGAACAGCAGGCCGGATTATCTCCATTGGGAGACAGCTCAGGATCTGGAACCTAGTCACTGGCACCTCACTGGATATTCCACATTCATTTGAAGCGGCAGAACATCGATACTGTGCATGCTCGAGCGATGGCCGCCTCGCTTACAACTGGAGTGATTCTGAAGTTGCGGTCTGGGGCTGTGATTGGATGAAGGAAAGGCAACACTTAATTGAAGTGGGTCTGATAGATGGACTCTCGATCAACGCAAACGGACTACTGATGATACTGAAATACGGACATAACACGGTGCAGATCTGGAACTGCGAAGATGGCAGCATGATTCAAAACTATGTTATACCTAGGGAGATAATGCTTGTGGGTTGGGACCTGCGATATCAGTCAGGATTGAATACGGAATTTGGGATAATCGACTTAGAAGTCGAGGAGGAGGAAGACTGTCGAAGTGCAAGTTCTGAAGCAGGTGCAGAACTGCCGTGGTGTCCGCGAAGCTTAAGACTGGCCTGGACTGAAGAGTCTGCATGGCTGATGAAGGGTAGTAGGAGGATCTTATGGATTCCGCGCGGATCCTTAGGTCAGCGTCTCTTTTCAGTCAGGACTGATCTGGAAACAGGTATGTCTACTGTGGCAATGGTACACAGCGGACATGTCATGATCCTGCGGATTTCAGCTGAAAATCTGTAACTGGTTGGCTATACTTGGACGGGTACAAAGTTATGTTACGGATGAGATCTATAGAGCATGCTTTAGTAATTGCATTGCCAGACATTTGCGCGCTTCCCTTACTATTTATCCAGTGATCAAGCTAACATCTGCTCCACAAATGTTAACTTCATTAAACTGAGTACGTGAATACACACACACAGGTTTTGCAAGCCCCGACTTTCCCTCTGTTCTGGTCGTAGATCACGCACGTTACAAGCGGGAAGAGAGAAGAAAAGAGAAAAGAGAAAAGAGAAAACGAGTGAAAACTATTTGACCTAAGCCACAGGCGTGAAAATCTTCGCCGACAGGGATTCTGGGGCCTCATTATTGGCTGCCTCCTGCGTTGTAGGACCAACACATTGGATCCCGGTCTTGCAATATTCTGATTGGACGAGGACGTGATCAGGCTGTCAGTTGTAAAAATGACAAAATCAATGGTAGAGAAGAATTTTCTTTTAATTTCTTTGCTCGATCCCCTGATCTTAACTTTGCACAGTTGTTTGTTGTTAATTACCTGTGTTGTGCGATTCTAGCAACACCAAAATTGAGACGACACGCCCTTATGAAAGGCCGGTGATAGTTTTTATTCACAGGTCGACCTCCCAGCCACCGCAACTCCACCTACCCAAACAGTGAACGACCCACTATAACAATGGAAGGCGTTTCTTCGTTGCCTTCACAACGGCAACCCGCTATTGTGAGTCTCTTTGACAAATGGAGGCCCAGCATCGCCATTCGTCCCGACAAAACTCCCGAAGAATCCTACCTAGAGACGTACCAAGCTGCGAAAGACCAGTACAACAGCGCGATAGTCGCCGCAGCGCCAAATAACCCCGTTGACGACGCCACTTTCAAGCAACGACTCGACTCGGTCTTTAATTGCACGGTAAGGCTGAGGGAACTTGAGGCGCAGCACGAGGCGACGAGGGAAGAACAACAGCGCGATTATGAGAAGCCTTTTGAGGAAAAAGAGGATGCCTACGCGTTTGAGTTGTTTGACGTTCTTGGTCGCGAGCGTGTGGACGATTTGACGACGAGGTGGCGTGAACGGTCTGGCCAACGTCTCGCCGCCTCCACGCAGCCAGGGACATCTACGATTAACGCAACTGTACAGCCTGAAAATGCCTCGCAGACGAATAGTCCTATTCTTCCAAACATTACCCAACAGCCAAATACTTCGGCGCAACCCGATACTGCCCCAGGGTCAGATGCTGCTAACCTTCAAACTGCCCCGGTGCACCAAGATGCCTCCTTACAACAGGCCATCCTTTCGCAACTACATCCATCTTACCATCCCGTCCAGACACAGTCCACCGAACAAACAACACCCTCATTCTTCACGCCGAGAAGTGGCATGGCTCGTGAAGCGACCCTACCGTCAGCGCAAGCCTCCACCAACGAGCCCACCCCAAACAGGTTTGAAGCCCAGAGAGAGACCGAACAATCCAACAACTCCAAGCCCAGCGGGTTCCGATATGAGGGTGTCTTCCATTCGGGAGTCAATTCATCCCACAATGGCTTTGTCCCATCAACCTCACATAAGAGACAAGCAAGCTCCTCTACAGCAAATGCACCTCAGTCTAAGAAGCGGGCTACACCATGTGCACCGGGTGAGCACAGTCAAGGCCGCACAATCGAGTTCGATCAGGTCTACCAGAATGGCAATGCAGAAACCAAGTATATCATTGTCGAGTACCTCCGGGACTGGTACATTGTGGAGTGTAAAGAACACGGAATGCCGTTTCTGAAGCAGCCTCTGAAAGCTGCCAGCAAACATCTATCTGCTGGCAAGCATGGCTTGGAAAACCCAGGACATGCTGGGGTTATTAGAGAGCTTGGAACTCATGTGCTGAACTGCAATGAGAAGCGAGCCAAGATGAACAACGAAGTGTCTCAAAGGCAATCTTACGACCAGATTGGTCTTCCTGACAGCCGGGTTTCCTCCACCGAGACTCCAACCGGCACCCACAATTTATATACGAGGAGCAGTCAGGGAATTTCCGGTATTGACCCCAAGCCCGGCGAGGTATACACGGCGTACTGGAAGAGAGGGAAGAAATGGTACGCCGCGCTGATCCTTCCATGGGGAAGCTTTGGACGGTTTGGCTGGAACATGTCGCTCCAGAGTACAGAGCTTATAAAAAAGGTCCCCAAGTGTTATCTATTCGACCCTAATAATCCAAAGGCAACACCGGAGTGGGCTGATGAGTACAGACCGAATGGACCGCTTTACTCCAAGAGGGAGTATCCTGTCATGTATTTTGACAAGTCGGTATTTCCGGGCAAGTATTCCATGGGCTGGGTTGCTGCTGTTGACTTGCAGCATTATGACCCTCAAGCCAAGCACATTCCGTTCAGGGATGTGGTCGATAGCTTTATACTGGACCAAAGCCTGCTTGTACGGAGTGACGTGGAGATGGGACAAGACATCTTACCAGGTAAAGTCTAATGAAATGTCTCTTACATCACGCTAACATGCCTATCATAGAGCATGATGATACGGCTGATTCTTCATACGCCGGTACATCCGAGTCAAACGACAATCAACTGAATGCACAAACAGAACACCCAGAAACGCACAATGTTGGGATGAGTTGGGAACAGAGCATTGTAATCTCAGACTGTGAAAGTGAACCAGAGGACAGGGCAGATGTACAGGATGACCAGTGTCTAAGAAAGGTCTCTGAATCGCTACAACCCAACCTCGTCAATATACCAGACCATCCTCCCACACGCAATGAAACCCCACACCAGCCTCAAGCACCTATGGACGATGGCCCAGCACAACATCCTACCAGCAATCCCAACAACCCTCCTACTACTGCCCCGCAGGCCAGATTGTACAATGCCATTGACCAATACGCTCCTGCAAGAACAGATGCCAGAGGCTGGCCGCCATCAGTGGACGAGTTGATGAATTCAGCAGAGCATCTCGAGCTGTGGACACATGCACGTCATCCTATCACCGGAGACCCAGTATTCAACCCGCATGGATCAAGAGATAACGCTGACCAGGTGCCCAAGAATTTCCAATCGGGCTCCATCGGCCAGGTCCCCCTCTAGCAACGTATCAGCCAGTGTCTACAGTTTAAGTCAACTAGCAGCATCGAGACTGAAGTTTCTCCCAGATTATTTTGAATATAGTATTTGCGCGGGTTTTAGCTTCATATGTCTGTTTCTGAGTCCCCTCTGTCTTAAATTAAGAATCCGAGTCAATGGAAACAGCGTCTAAACCGACTCTGACCTCGCCATTCGCCCCTCTGATAAAGTAAACTGAATAACCAGGCAAGACCTTCACACTCCCTCCTTCTTTTGGCATCCCGAGCCAAACTCCACCTTTAAATTTCCTCTGAAAGGCGCGATCACAATTTCTCCAATGGATCGTCTGGCCAGTACCCTTGATTTCGTCTGTGTTTGGCTCTTCGCTAGCTTTGTCGAAAGCTTCTTGGTTAAATGGTTGCACTTCCTGTATCTCATTAGTTAGGTCTAACATTTTGAACAATCAGTAGTTCTACCATTATGAAAGCTTTCGATCTAGTTTAAAGTGATTATGGTGGTAAGCGGGGAGTTAGGATAGGTAGTTGTTTAGCTCTGTATATTCGTCTGTATTTCCGAAGTCCGAGTTTTCATAATTCGAGCTCCACATTAACCTTTTACACCCCTCTACACAACCTTGCACGTGACCTTCCCTTTGTCCTAATCATACGGACCGAGAAGCATATAGCACTAGCAGACTGGATCTCGATTGGCCAGAAGATAAGATTAAGAGTTATTTTCCAAGGGCGACCGATGCATTCCCTCTGAAAGAAAGAAAGATAGAATTTGGAATCCATGTGACAGAAAGGGGCACTCATGAAGGGAAGGGCGAAGGAGTCTTCCAAGTCTCAGTGATTATTAATTACGAAATAAACCACGCATCATATCTAAAACCCATGCTGATGGTAGTATCTGGTGTGGATCTCAAATTCTATACATAGGAAGAGTTGCGTCCGTCCCCACTCGTCAGATCATAATAGCCCTGCTAGTCGCCAGGCAAGACACCATATTATGCAGTTGGTTGAGAACTTGCATGGATCAACCAACAGATCCCTCAAGCGGACAAATGAATGAATATGGCTAGTACTCGGACATGTGGATTGGGCTTCTAAACAGCCCCTAAAACTTATATCCCAGTCCTGGGGAGGCCGGGTCGGCCAGGGAGGTAATGGAGTGGGGTCGGCAACCATGTATAAAAGACTCTAGACAGTTCAGCTTTCCCCCATTAACCCAAAGTTTCTCATTTATTTCCTCTGTCACCGAGCCGTTATGTCTTGGGACCGGTATGAACTTGGCCAGAAAAACATCTTCTACGATGAAAAGCTTCATCTGTTCCCTGCCACGGTCTTGCCGTCGCACGTTGAAAGAGTGCGAGAGCTCATCCTAGACTTCTCCTGCGCGCTTGGTGGAGCCAAATATTCTAGCTCTCTGACCGACCATAGCCTCCAGGCCTTTATTGACGAACTCAATCCAGAACCAGCATTAAAAGCCGCGCAGAAAGCCCATCGGGAAGCGGTAAATATAGTCAACGGCGGCTTCAAGGAGGACAAATGGGCAAGGTTCTTCGAGATACATTTCTTCGCACCTCTATCTGACTCCCTTTCAGTGTCGAAAGAGGACTCCCGGCGGTACGCTCAATGTTTGTCCCTATGTAAAGCGTAGCTGACAGTAGTCATCCAGCATTTCACGTAACAAATACTACTACGACGGTGTAAAAAGGTAAGAAAAGGCACTACATGCGGTTCGTTAATTATGGTTAAATTGGTGCTAGAGAGACGGACGAGTCATGGACTTTATTCTCTAAGGATAGTGCGAATGGTCTCGGGTCATTTGAGAGCATCAAACGCCCAAAGCCTGATCACGCATTCTTCCTGCCCATCTACTATTCTGGGATCATGGCCGGCATTCCTGCAATATCCGATCCCGAGGCCCGACGATGGAACCAGGTTCGAGACCCGTTGGGGACAGAGCCATTCTCGTGGTCAACTCTAATGAAGCTGAACAAGTTCGGCCTTCAGCCAACCCCGCGTCGGATTTTCAATCGGCAACCGCTCGAGGCTAATCTCAAGTGCTATCCTTGGTTCATCGTTGAGCATAAGAAGGAAAATGAATCTGAAAGGAATGTATCTTGTCAGGCAGCCAATGCTGCCGCGTGCGCCATAACTTTGGTGCAGCACTCAGCTCAGTATGCTGTGAAGCTGCTCGATCAGGCGCATGTGCCACCCATTCCGGCCATGACAACCATCGGATCACGGGTAACCATCTGGCTTATGTATTATGCGAAGGACTTCGACGCACCGTGCTCCAGGAGGAGCACCAACGAAGTAACGATCAAAAGACGTAAGGAGGGTCATGTAAGTTGCGTTGCATAATCCGCCCGTTCAAGCTACATTGCCCTACTAACATGATTAATGAGATAATGCATGCAGTATGGAATGGCGATATGACCAAACTCGTCGATACTTTTAGACTCCAAATGATTCTTGACAACGTGCATACTTGGGCTATGAGAGTGTTTAGGCCCTTGCTATCCACCTATATCGAACAATGGAATTATGTGCATTGTCACCCTTCCCTGGATTTTGAGAATACTCACGCCCTGTTGGTACAGGCCAAGAATAACCGTGTCAGGACGGTTGAGCAACGTAAGGCTATCCGCCCCATTGTCCAAGAGCTTCTTGAGGATCATGCGGTTATGAAACTGGACGAATTGTCCCATCAGAAAGTAACACCCTTGATGTTGGGTCTCTTCATGCATCAGATCTGTTCTTTAGAGAGAGAGTCCATCGCTAAAGAGGTCGACCGAGCCGTTGAAGATAGATTGAAGCGTCTCAATATCACGCATAGGCCGCACGAGACCGGGGACTGTGCTTTTGATCAGAGTCAGAACGCCGATTCAACCCAGCTGCTCCGTTTACTCAACCATGGACGATCAGCATCGATTTCCAGATCAAGTCCCGCTACTCAGATCCCTTCAGTCGATGATGATGATCCAGATGATTCTGACTGGAGGGACTCGCAACACCCGTCATCCGCTAGTAATCAAGTCAACGATGCCTCGGCTGAAGCTTCTGATGCTGAAACTTCGGCTGTACAGTCTTCTGAATCTGAGGACGTTGAAACCCCACTCGATACACTATACAAGAATCTAAAACTCAAGGGACTTAAGACGCATGGCCGCGATTCCTCGTCATACTCTCCAGGTGCAACCTCTGGTTCAGCTGAGAATACTCCGAGGCCGAATAGTATCACAGGTCTGTTGAGCTCTAAACCTGCGCCTAGGAGCCCTGCATCGCCGCTGGGGTCTCCACGCCAACGAAGGTTGAAGGCTAGGACACCTTCTGGTTCACCTGTCTTTGCTGGCCGATCACCTCCTCGACAGCCCATCTGGCCCCCGGGGCAACGATTTAGTCAACCACAACCTTCAAACTCTTCAGTTCCTCGTCACTTCCAGCACACATCGGAACAGGAATGTCAGAATCAGACGGAAGGTGGGGAGAATAGTTCTTATATTGATTTGACTAAAGACAGCCAAGATGAAAGCGATATTCCTCAAACTAAATGTTAAGGCAAATTAGGGATTTTGAATTCAATATAACATACCTATTATTCATTCTGACTGTTTATATGCTTAATTGTCTACGGAAGATAGTCCCGGTAGTTTGGTATTTAAGAGCGAGATAGGCTAGAGAGGCAGCTAGGTAGTATTTAAAATAAAGATAAATTAAGTTTTAAATACTAGTAGCGGTATTACTACTAAAGATATAATACCCCTATAACTAGTTAATAGCATGCCTAGTACTCTAAATAACTATAAAATGTAATAAACTTCTCTAACTCCTCCTATACCTTTTGTTTTACTTCTATATTATATATCTAGGCAGTATATCTAACCTTAACTAATATTACCACACCCGGCCTTATTAGTAGTTTATCTATATAATTAGTAAGCATCTTTCTATTTCCTCTTTATTAGAGATAATAATAATCTTAAGCCTAAGATACTACTATAACTATTTATATAGCACTAAGTAAAGAATAGGAGGGTTATAGGGAGTAATATAGGTCTCTAAGATATACAAATAGTCTAATAACCCAGTTACTCACCCTAAAGTGTTTAACGAATTATCTACATTCCCACAAGAGACCATCATTAACAACATCACCACGCTCAAAGTCTTTGCTAGCAAGGAAGATACGCCACCGCTGTGAGTACCGCTGTGAGTACCGATGAGCAGAGCTAAGCCGAGAAAGTCTCATCATTATAGGAACTGGCTTTTTGTTACGGCGACATTTCGTCCATCTTCTGAGAACACGCAAAAGATGTTTGAAACTTTGAACAAGACAATACACTCCTTCAACCCGCAGGGTGGTGTGACTTGGGCCATTGCGTCTGAACCTCTTGTTTCAGGCATGTTGAAAAATTCCAAGGATCGGAATGTGCTTGGTTTGAAGACGCCTGAAGACGGCTACAGTATTTGCAATCCCTGAGGAGCGCATGGACTCTAACTGACGTTTTTATAGTTGTCCTGATCTCCGCTTTGTGGCCAAACTCAACAGCGGACTCGAGTGTCGAAAAAGCAGCTCAGGCTGTGCTGTCATCTTGGGAGGGTGAAGCTCGTGCCAGGGGACTTTTACAGAAGTTTACATACCTCAATTATGCGGCGCCATATCAAGACCCTTTCAAGTCATTGGATAAGGAAGAGCGTTGCTTCTTAAAAGCGACAAGCCAGAAATATGATCCCGAGCAAATCCTGCAAAGGAAGGTTGGTGAGTTCAAACTCTAGACCTATCAGGAGGTTTGAGGTGGGAGGAGGTCTTGCTTGCCGCATGGCAGGAGGACTTGGTGCATGTGGCTATACCAAGACTAAATTTGATATCTTTGCAAAGACTGGTTTAATCTGAATCAACGTCAAGTACATTCTCGAATTGATGGCATTGTAGATTGTCTCAACCTCTTACAAGGCCCTAATCCGGCCATATCAAAGACGCCGCGGGGTGTTGCTCTTATCTTTGAGGACGTCCGAATATAATGCTAGTCCTGTCGCAAAATCGGGGTTTTAAATATCGAGACGTCATGCAAATTAAAGACACGCAAACAGGTAGAACCTATCAAGTCCACAGCTATGACAAGTCATCGCCAGATTAATGGCTTTAATTAGTACCACCCACACCTTATTCTATCTCGGCGACATGATAGTATCTTGGACAAACAAGTCGCACCCCGCTCAATAGAACCCCCCTTATCTCCATTGACGAGTCGTTTCCTCTCCTTTATTACTAGAACACCACTATCAATCACCACTACGTTTCCCACAGCGCGGGGCTGGGATGCTATGAGAGAGGGGCTGTGGTTCTAGGCCTGTGACCGGAGAATCCGTAAGAATCCGTGCGGGGTCAGACCTGTTTCAAAAAGTGGGCACGGAATTCATCCGTCTCGAGAGATAAGATAGGCTAAGAACCCCCAAGCGGAGTCGGAGCTGGTCTCATGGCATCAACTCAAGCCAAGTATAAACAGTAGATAGCTTTAGTGAACAGCCTTCAATCACCATCATTACACATATACAGAAACTCATTCATCTTCAGAGTATTAACCATTTTAACTGCTCTTTTATTACCTCGACCATGTCAAACAACACTTTTCAGGTCGCCGTGGTCGGCCTTGGTGCTCTCGGTAGCGCCGCAGCTTATCACGCTGCAATTAAGGGATCCAAAGTAATTGGCTTTGAACAATTCGAGTTTGGCAATGTTTACGGTTCATCTCACGATACTTCACGTATTGTCAGAACATCATATGGTTCACCGGACTATGTGGCTCTTGCTCGCGCCGCCTACAACGACTGGGCCGAGCTGGAGCGCCGAAGCGGTCTTCAGATGCTTACCATCACCGGCGGCGTGGTCTTCTTCCCCAAATTAGCCAACACTTCAGACCTGAACGAGTTTGAGAAGAGTATGAGTGCTTCAGAGTTTACGCGAAGTCTTGATGCGAACAAAATCCCATACGAACTCCTCGACGCCCAGGAGGTCAAGAAGCGCTGGCCGGCTTTCAATGTCCCGGATGGTGTTCAGACGATTTACACTGCTGATTCGGGTATGGTCCATGCCTCCAAATCCGTTGCGGCGATGCAGTACCAAGCTCGCGCCAATGGAGCTGTTTTGAAAGAGAAGACGCGGGTCGACGCCGTGACACCAAATGCCAATCGCAAGGGTGTGACGATCGAGACATCTCAAGGACAATTCCATGTTGACAAGGTTATTTTGGCATGCGACGCCTGGATCAACAAGCTTCTTGCTCCTCTTGGCTGCGACATTCCCCTTACGATCATGCAGGAGCAGGTCACATACTACAAACCAGCTGATCTTTCACCTTTCGAAGAGACGAAATTTCCTGTCTGGATTTGGGCTGGCGATAGGTATTTCTACGGCTTCCCAATGTACGGCGAGCCAGCCATCAAGGCAGGCCGCGATACATCGAATAACTTGATGACACCTGAAGAACGCACTTTCATTCCCTCTGAGGACCTTTTCAACGAGCTGACTTCTTTCATGGGTAATCTTATCCCTAAGAGGGGTGAGCCCCTACGGACGATTACCTGCCAATACGCAATTACACCCGATCGTCAATTCGTCATTAGTCCCTTGAAGAACCATCCTAGTATCATTGTTGGATTGGGTGGAGGCCATGCGTTCAAGTTTGCTCCAGCAATCGGTCGTGTTCTCGCGGAGCTTGCGATAGATGGGTCGACGAAGGAGGATATTTCGAATTTTGGTATCCCAAGGACAAGCGCAGCAAGTAAACTTTGACCACTGGTATTTTAGTAGTTAGATACTTTCATAAGATTATACTGTCACTTTAAATTGTTTAACTGGTCACGTCTAATGATCTCCAGCATTGAACCAGTAATTTAGTGCGAGAAGCACCGGGGTCCCCGGTATTATACTCTCGGGTATGGTTTATGCTCAACCTAAGTCGGCTGCATTCGACTGAAACGAGAACATTGCTTTTCACCACGCGATATCATAGACTATCCTTCGGTTTTTAAACACCATTTACTAAGAAGTAGTGATTTATGCTCAGAAAAAAAGATGATTTCTGTTGTCCTAGCAATCTTTGCCAATGGGAACTGCCTTATCGCAGTTCAAGACAAAACACGGAACTTTACGCCAGTCAGTGGAGTTTAGTGGCACTTCTCCCCGCACCCTAGCCACAATCACGTCTTTGTACATATCTAGCACAAACTCTCAGTCTTTCACTAAGTAATTTCTCTCTTATTTCCATACTAACAAATCGCGAACCCCTGCCATGAGCGCTCCAAGATCAAGGCAATATCGCCGCGTCGCCCAGGCTTGTGACAACTGTCGGTATGGTCTCTTCTTCATATTTGGTAGTGATAATTATGCTTTGCTTACATAACGTGAATTGATAATAGCCGGAAAAAGATACGATGTCCCGGTGAAAGACCACGATGCTCAGCTTGTACCCGTCTTCGTCAGTCGTGCTCATTCTCAGATGCGCGTCAAATGAGCGAGGACTCGGCGAGTAAGATGGAAACTCGCATGGTAAGGGTTTCAAGGGTCTCTTAAGGCGCTTCGACTCACGATTATAGTCTAGCCGCCTTGAGCAACTTGAAGACAAGCTGGACAACCTTATAAACAGAGTTGGGTAAGTCATATATGGAGTGTTTATATATTGATGTGGGATTTGGCAACATTACTTACCAAGATTTACACAGGCCTCAGTCATTGCAGGAAACTACACCATCCACAACTTCAGAGAGGAATAATCGCTTGCCCTCTTTTTCATCAACAGCTCCTGACACATCGATTCAATTTCCGTATGTTATACCCCTTGAGAGCTTCTAGGATCTAACAGGATGCAGGATATCGACTCCAAACGACACTGTCACACGAGCTATCGAGTTTTACTTTAGGCACATTCACCGCCAACCTCTATGGCTGTTTGATGAGCACTCTTTGCCAAACCCAGACACATCTGAGGAATTAATCTGTGCCATTCTGGCTCTAAGTGCCACCTACTGTGCAACGGAATTCAGAGGAGGTGATTTGCAAAGCCCCGATGTTTACAGCAAGACTGCTCGGAAAGCCGTCATGCTCAAGATCGCCGTGGGAAATATGACCCTCCAAGTTACTCAGACACTATGCCTCTTAGCATATTTCAACTTCATTTGTAAGCCGATTTTGCACCTCTGACTCACACCAGCAAAATTAATAACAGTTTTGTAGCGGGGGACATTGCTATGGCTGGCTTCGACCTCGCATTGGCTAAGAACATGATTCAGCTCATACCCGACCGAGATTTAAGATCTAACAGCTCGATCCACCAAGAAAAGTCGAGGCTGTTTTGGAGCATTCACTTTTTGAGCTTTACATGTGGAGCTCCCGTCCTGTTACCATCGATACAAGACAGTATTGACACACCTCAACTTTCAACCATCGAAACTCAAAGCCCTCTCACGCACTGTATAGCAACTCCTCGTGCATCAGCAGGTCAGCATGAAACTCTTGTCGATATCTGGCCCGAGTCTCTCAAAGTTTGCGGTATGTGGAGCGACGTACGGGTTTATGTGGCTAGATGCATCGAAGGCTTGGCCAAATACCCGTGGCAGCCGGATTCCGACTATACTAGACTGTGTTCAAAGTTAATGGAGTACGAAATGGTACATCCGTTGTCGCTAAGTTATAATGCCGTTAACTTCCCTGGAATCTCCCCTCAAGATGTTGAAGCCAATCGCTTGGACTGGTTACCGTGGATTAGACTCCAGGTGGCTTATCATACCATTCATTGTGTGCTCAACCATCCATATCTCTATACAATGATGACAGATACTCCCAAGAACAAATTAGGAGGCAATACCTTTTGGAGATCATCGTATGAGAAGGCTTTGAGGCATTGCACATGGATTTCAAGACTCCTTAGAACGGCGGATGAGAAGGGTCTTCGTCTAGCTGACCCGTTCTTTGCACAAGCAGCTGCGATCGCAAGCACGCTACATTTGTACTGGACACACACCAATGACAGTCAATTACAGGCAACTTCTATGAAGCATCTGGAGGTCTGCCGAAAGCTTATCCGGGAGATGGCGATATGCTGGCCAATCTGCAGACGAATTGTTAGTCACTGATTCCTTCGCAAGAGTCTTTTGCTAATATTTATTAAGGAAGAGGCGCTAAACCGATTTATCGAAACCGCCCACCGACGAAAGGGAACAAGCACCGACAGAGCTACCATAGCAGCGACTAAAACGTCTCTTATTTGGACCTTGATAGATGTAGCTGCCCCTCAATTTCCCAACTACTCTGATCAATCCTCAGAAGGCAGACATGCGTGGGGTGGCAACTCCAGTACAGACGATGAGCACGAGTTACCACAACCCGAGGTTAGCTCGCCGCCAATTGACATGCGTGAATCGACGGTTCACTATGCATCACCGCCCGCATGGGTGATGGGGAGAGCAGAGAATGACTTACAGGTTAGGTCAGTGGAACCTGGAGGTAATGAGACGATTGCAATGCATAATGAAGTCGCTGGTGACTATATTGCTGCGAATAACCTGGCGTGGGGTCCTTGGGAGAATCTGGGTCCGATGGGTGAGAACTTCTGTATGAATATGGATTGGTGGGATATGAGTCAGTTTTGAGCTTGTGGAGTTATAAAGTACCGAGGAGGTATTAACAAAGTTTTAGTATTTGGGTACGTACGCGCAAATTATCTCATTACAGTGATTGCTGCAGACTGCTATGATATGGGTCGTCTTGCCAAAAATTATCGCGAGATTTTGGACCTTTTCTCAAGAACAAATACACAAGAAGAATTGCAAGTACTGGTGCTTCTATCACCACAGTATATCGGCAATCAAGGACCGGCACCACGGTGTAGCCCGAAAGCGGAGCTTGTGTTCGTAGTTGTGCAATCGCATCAGGTTTCGGTTAGCAAGAACTGATAGTCCACGTAATAAACTACTAACCAGACACGTGAAGGCATCGACACATTTGCGTGATGATAGCATGGATAGGGATAGGCTTCCGGAAGGTTAGAAGAAAAGGACGATGTCTTTCTAAGGCTTATGAAAGCCAAATGAGGTTCGTGGAGAGTGTTGGTAGGTATCATCAAGACAGATAAGACCTTTGGCGCGACTGGTCAAGTCCTTTCTGAAGGTAATAGCTACTGACATCCTGCGGCATATTCCTTCACCATGCTTATTCGCAAACATACACGCTGGATTGAGTTAACGCGCCCACCTCTCAAGAGGAGAGGGGGTCGTAAGCGTGTTTCGACCCGCGTGTACGTGCTTAATTCTCTTGGACAATTAACATTCTTGATACTAACGAAGGTCGTACTTAATAATAGAGGCGCCAGAACTTCAATCACTGCCTCCAGTTGTACTTATCGTCAGGCGGCACCAGCTCATGCAAATACACGACACACGAATATAACCTCATTAGCATCCACGGTAAGAGGATTTTCAACCGGTTTTCACACATTCCTTCTTCGTGGCTTGAAGCCTTAATTGCGTTGTGTTTGTTTCCATCTTGTTCACAAAGGACTGATAACGGTCGGAGACGGGCTGACACGGATTCTTTCCGGGCTTATACTTGATTGGCCACATTCCGGCTCACTACATCCAAACCCGCATAGTCCACTTCGGATTCTCCGGTGTCACGCCCTCCCACAAGCCGATTACGGCCAACATGGTCACATATCGCATCAAGATTAAAGTTAATAAGAGCACATTCAACCATTGAAATGTAGACTGTGATTCAAGTCATCTCAGTAATTGAAACCATCGCTCTGTCACTTAAATCGAAAACCATGACTTTTTACATCGCCTCTTCTCCCATCGCCTATCTTCTTTCTGCCGCAGGGCTAGCAGCACTTGTATCTCTACTGCTGAAGTATCTCCCCGCAGCCCGCTTAAAGAAGATCTCAGAGCCACGATTCCTGCAAGACACCACAGCCACAGCACGAGCATTGCCTTCCTCTTGGTATAGATCCAAGGAAGTGTACGAGCTAGAACGACGTGCTATTTTCGCAAAGAAATGGATCCTTATCAGCCACAAGCTCAGGTTCACAGAGGTTGGATCATGGGTGAGGTTCGAACAAGCAGGGTTCCAATTCTTCCTAGTCAAGAATAAAGACGGAAAGATAAATGGCTTCCATAACATTTGCAGACATCGAGCTTTCCCGGTCATGGCAGGTGATGAAGGGAAGGCAAGCATTCTCTCTTGTAAATACCATGGGTGGTCATACGGTCTGAATGGGCAACTTGCCAAAGCACCGGGATATGACGATATGAAGGGTTTCGACAAGAACAAGAACGGCCTTTTCCGTGTTCACGTTCACGTCGATGCCAAAGGCTTTATTTGGGTCAACCTGGACGCCTCCAAAACTCCTGAGGAGTGGTCGACTGAGTTCAAGAACATGGACAAAATGCCAAGACACGAACCATTCAACTTCGAAGACTACCGCTTTGACCATACTTGGGGCATGAGCGGCGATTACAACTGGAAGACCTTGGCGGATAACTACAACGAGTGTTATCACTGCAAGACGGCCCACCCGGATGCTGCTGCTGTAGCGGATCTCTCGGCTTATAGAGTCGATACCAAGGGTGGTAACATTGAGCATTTCGCCAATCCAACCGCTGAGGCAGAGAAGAAGGGTTTGGGCGTCGTGAGTAATTACTACTTCCCCAACTCTTGCATGACAGTCACGTACGTACTACCCCCTCCTTTATTGCAAACCGCCTAACATTACAGACCGCACTTTTTCTACATGATGAGATGTGTCCCTACATCAGCCGGGCATTCCTCCATGGAGTACGAAGTCTATCGCCACAAAGCCGCCAGTGATGAGGACTTCAAAACGATTGACGAGATGTTCAAGCGGATCTTGGCTGAAGATAAATGGCTCTGTAACAATGCGCAGAAGAATCTTAATGCGGGTGTTTTTGTTAATGGGGAGATGCATCCCAAGATGGAGCAGGGTCCGCTTTACTTCCAGCACCGTATTCGGAGTATCTTGGGTAGGCATCATCAGTTGGAGACGACGGCAGGGAGGGAGATTAACCCGGCTCAGCAGTTGGTATCGGATGGTTCTAAGGAGACGGAGGAGGATATGAGTCTTTGCTCCGGTCTGGCTTGTGGGAAGAATGGTGAAGCATTGGAGTGGTAGGCATAAGGAATGTTAAGTTTGAAACACATTCACTAGGTTGTTGACTGCGGGGAACAATGATTGAAACTTATGTTACATAATTCATATTACTAGCAGGTATCAAAGCTACTTAAAACAATTCGTAATAACATAATCCCCATTTAGTTTCTTCCGGGCAGCTTTGAAGTAAAATATTCGCTGATATCGTTATCCTCACCACAGTTCTTACACTTGTGGATGACAGGCTTGTTGCTGCTGCTGCTCATTCCAGGAGCGACAGCGCCTGTAATGGGCTTGTGAGTCTCAGTCTGACGATCAAGTCCACGCTCAGTTTGGGGTTCAGTCTGACGGGTGAGGTCCCCAGTTTGCTTCTGATCCCTGTTATGCGAGAGCACACCAGCTGTTCCAGCTCCGGCAGCGGCAGCGCCTAGACCGGCTGCCTTGGAACCAAAGTGGCTGTCCTTGCTCTGGGTTGTATCGACGGGAGCTCGCTGGCTTGAGCTGCTGGTGTCGTCATCGTCGTAGGCAACACCTGAGGGTGTACCAGAAGCGAGAGTGTTGTACTTTCCGCGGTTGGCGTTGTCAGTGAGGGTGTGGTGGTGTCCCTCGTGTGACTGGCTGTGAGAACCGGTCAAAGGCTCATTCCTGGACGAGTTGTTGCCAAGGCCAGAGCTGGTGCCAGTGAGGCCGGACTGAGGGCCCCGGGAGCTATCGCCAGTGCCGGTAAGACCTGACTGAAGTCCCCTGGAGTTATCACCTGCGCCATACTGGTCACTGCCGTGATGCTTGTTAGCCTCATGCGACGCAAGAGCGCCAGCTCCAAGGCCAGCAGCTGTACCACTAGCAAGTCCAGAACCTCCATGAGATCCCTCCTGATGAGAGTGAGAAGTGGGATCTCTGGTAGAGCGTTCAGTGGAAGAGAGGCCTTGCGACTGTAGTCCGCGGTTCGACTCAAGGCCAGTGTGCTCACCAGAGTGGTGGTCTCGGCCAGAGTGAGAAGCGAGGGCTCCTGCACCCAGACCGGCAGCGGCACCTGTCGCAAGACCAGTACCTCTGTGAGAGTCCTCGGGCTGGTAGGACTGAGAGGTTGGGTCTCGGGAGGAGTGGTGTGTACCCTGGGACTCAATGCCACGGTTTGATTCAAGGCCAGAGTGCTGATCGGAACCATGATGACCGGAACCAAGACCGGCTACGGTAGCGGCAGTGAGACCAGTACCCCTATGGGAGTCATGGGAGTGGGTTGGGTCCTGGGTGGTACCGCTGGGGTAGTTGGTCTGGGAGTCAAGACCTCTGTTCGAGTCAAGTCCGGAAGTGCCAGACTGGTGATCCCGACCAGAGTGGGATGCAAGAGCGCCAGCGCCCAATCCCGCAGCAGTACCAGTAGCAAGGCCAGCGCCTCGATGCGAGTCGTGGTGATCGTGGGACTGGGTTGGGTTCTGAGTAGTGCTGCTGGGGTAGCCAGTCTGAGACTCGAGACCTCTGTTGGAGTCAAGTCCTCTGTTAGACTCAAGACCAGAGGTACCAGACTGATGATCCCGACCAGAATGAGACGCAAGAGCACCTGCACCCAATCCCGCAGCAGTACCAGCAGCTAGGCCAGCACCACGGTGGGAGTCTTCCTGTTGGAAGCTCTGACCAGTGGGGTCTCTGTGGGAGAAGTTCGCAGGCTGGCTTCCCTGAGAAGACTCAAGGCCGGAAGGTTGAGCAGAGCTGGAGTGGTGACCGGAGTGAGAGCCAAGGGCGCCTGCACCTAGACCAGCTGCAGTACCTGCTCCAAGGCCATGACCTTGGTGAGTTCCCTGAGAGGTCTGCAGAGTTGGGTCTTGGGTAGAGCGCTTGGTGGGGTCGTAGCTCTGTGATTCGTACCCAGAGGTAGGCTGGTGTCCAGCTCGGTCGTCGCCAGAACGGTGGCCGTGGTGAGAGGCTAGAGCACCAGCTCCAAGACCGGCTGCAGCACCTGTGGCAAGCCCAGCGCCTCTGTGCGAGTCGTCCTGGCCGTGAGGCTGCTGCGTGGGGTGGCTGCTCTGGGTGTAGTCCTTGGTGGAGTCGAGTCCAGAGGCGGGGTATTGGGTTGTACCTTGAGTCGCAGAGGGGTTCTGGTACTGGCTGGTGGTGTCACGGTGAGTGCCGTCATCGTGTCCACGAGTGGCAGCATAGGCGCCACCAGCTCCGGCAGCAGCTAGGGGAGCAGCCTTGGAATGATGTTTATCCTTGCTATGTTCCTGCTCAGTGGGCTCCTTGTCGTCCTTGTTTCGGTGGAAGAGAGCGCCAAGCTTGCTCTCGTGCTCCTTCTTAGGCTCATGGGCATGCTTGTCATGCTTGTCCTCCTTGTGGTGGGAGTCCTTGTGGGTGTCCTTGTGGTCCTTGCCAAGCAGAGGGAACGATCGACCCTCATGCTTCTCATGCTGAGTCTTGTCGGTAGTCTGATCTCGTGGGGTTTCCTCGTGATGCCTCTTGCTAAGCTCATGGGCTCCAAGAGCAGCACCGCCCGCAGCGCCAGCACCAGCGACACCCTCTTTGAAGCGAGAGCCAGATGTTTGATCATTGGGGTTCTGCTGAGCGTATGTCTGCGAGTCGTGGGGGTTGGTGTTGATGGAGGACTCGTCGCGGTCGTTTCGGTGGAGGAATGTGCCGCTCTCGAGAGTGCCGGATGTTCGGGTTGGCTCGGTTGCGCCAGAGTGCACAGCTCGGTGACGCTGGGCTTCATCTTCGGCGCTGCCGCGGCCGATCACGGTGTTGTGGACGCCTGCACCTGTGCCTGCGCCGTGGGGGAGATCGCCCCAGTAGGGGTGGTCTTCGGTGGATGGCGCGCTGGTGCCTGTGACACCCTGTTGCGAGGAGGGATCAGTGCCTTGTGAGGGGAGGTTGGTGCTCTCTCGCGCTGCGAGGTTGTTGCCAGCTCCCAGGCCACTGGCTCCAGCTCCAGCTCCAGCTCCCAGGCCAGCAGTTGAAGTGCCCAGGCCACCGGTGCCTGTGCTGTGCTCTTGCGAGGAAGGATTGGTGCCTTGTGATGGGAGGTTGGTGCTCTCTCGCGATGCGAGGTTGCTGCCAGCTCCTAAGCGAGCAGTTGAAGCGCCTAGACCACCGGTGGTAGAGTCGGTAGTTCTGTCGAGAGACTCATTGTGTCTCTCGGAGATTGGTTCTTGGGCAGGTTTGGAAGTAGAAGTAGGGCCATGCGATTCGGTCAATCCAACACCAGAATCTTTGTATGCATGGCCTTGGGGAGCATTGCTGCCACCCTCGGCAAACCCTCTAGGGTCGTTAGCCTTGTGAAGTTTGTTGTGTTCATGACCCTTGGAGTAACCCTCTCGAGTCTCGCTGGGCTCCATGTCTTCAGTTGGGAAAGCTCCCGGGGCGTGCTGGGCAGTCTCATCTTTGGAGCTGTCGCCCCTGCTGAGGAGATCCTTTACTTTTGCGCTCAGGCTGCTCATGATGAATACTGTGTAGGTATGTGATGGATTTGGGTATCAATGAAGTAATCGCTGGTTATAATTGAGCTTGATGAGTTGTGATAAGAGAGTATGTTTATAGCTACACTAATTAATGGTCGTCACAATCACCTCATATACCATTCGCAAAGAGCTCTCAAACAGGTTCGACCCAGCTCCCGATCGTCGACATCATCATGACAACGGGAACTAAAAGATCGGTGCGGGGTACAGCTAAAATCGATGATTGACGTCTGGGTTTTGCCAGCTTTTTTTGTGAGTACATCCCTGTCGATCTTACCAGCTTGGGCCAAGGCCGGCGCCAACCTCGTCATTCACATGCCCACCGGCATTCAGCTGCATCTCTCCCCCGCTTGGCGCGATTGTTCATTGCCAGAAACGTATCATCGTCGCTGGGATTGCGTCTTTGTCGTTATTTCCCTGGTCCTGACGGTCGAGACTGTCGTGACCACATTTCACAACCGCGCTACGGGTGGTGAATTGCATCATAATATTTTTGTTAGTGGCACGGGAAGCGTTGGTTGGTTTTGCGCTGTCCTTAATATTGGAAAAACAAGACTGCGGTTATTGTATGTTGGTCTGCCGAGAAGTCGGTGTGTGTCTCTGTGATATCTTTTTTATGCCACATGATACGTCGTAAGAACACTCCATCGTGAATAGAGGGGTAGAAAAGGTGAATACACGTGGAAGTGAGAGACGGTGAGATAATAATCTTCATCATACTAGTTCCCGTGGAATATGGTCTGTATCTTATAGATCGAGCAGCTTCCACCTCCTGATATCGTTTGCGCCACTGTGCAATGTCAAGTTGGTTACATCATCCATCATCTCCGAGTTACCCTATACAGTTTCGAGCTGAACATTGCACATATCTACCGCATTATTCGAGCCCGGATGACGACATACTCCGACCGCGGAATCTCAATGTCTTTTCAGCGCTAAGTGTCACGAGTATGCTATTCAGCCAAGGAGAGGCCTAGACGAGGAAGGAATGTAAGGGTAGGTGAAGTTTCCCTATCTTGGTCAACTGCGAAATGGGGTCACATTAATATACTCAACCGAGACATTAATTTAGTTTGTTCAATCATTCACAGAATCCTGGACTTGCCGTAATTAACCACACACACACAGTAAAACACCAATGCATACCGTCCACGGGTGGAATAAATTTGAAGTCTTGCACACTAGCCACAACTGGTCAAATCTTGGGGATGTGATTTGAGGGCATTTCATTGGTACAATATGGAGTATAAATCTCAACCAATCGCACCAATTCCGTTCTGGCAAAGTAATGGGTAACAACATGAAAATTCACATTTAACCCCCTTGTGAGATATCTCCGAAGTAGCGAAACGGGTGGTAATACCTGACGTACATGCTTGCTGCTAATCCCTCTGTTCTGCCTCATATATATGGTATAGCACCTCACGCCTTAGGCAAATTGTGTAATCGCCTCAGGCCAATAGTCTGCTAAGCTAATTTTCGCCTCAGGGTTCAGGCAATAGTCCCCTAATCGCCTTAGGCAATCATCCAACCCCTGCAGGTGTACATCCGATCATCGTGATGTGGGCTCCTTCGGCTCACTACGCGCGGCCCCACGTCTTTTTATAGCAACTGAAACATCCCTAGTACAGCATGTGAATATCGACTCCCACTGTCCTGAGTAGTCGCTGCTTTAACCTGAGCTGAACCTGAGCGCCTCCTGAGGGACTGCCAATAATGGCCCAAGTACACAAAGTCATAGTTCATATTTACTGTTCTTTCGAACTCCCTCTTAGTCCCCTGGCTCTAATCCGAGGCGTAACATCTGCTATGCTAATCTGGTTTATGAGGAAATTATATTAACGCAATGCGTGATAGAAATGCCGCAAAAACTTCTCAAAATTTGGGTCGTTGGGTGACTGAAATTTGTTCAGTCCTCTATGGTCGGTGTCAAGAAGCACGTCTTCAGCGTAATGTAGTGTTCCGGATTTTATATTCACCGTCTAGTGTATGGTCAGTGAGCACAAGAAACGCGCAAGCCATTGTGCAAAACCTACAGGATTCAGTGAAAGCCTGCCTAATCTCTCGGGCCTCATTTCCAAGAAGTTGCACACATACGGTGCATTATACTCGCGGATCTGGCTCGGCCGTGCATAAGCCTCGTAGAACTCCTTGTCCAAGGCTGCTACGGCCGGATTGCTCTCCGACATGTACTCCAACATGGTTGTTGACGAGCCTCGCCAATATGCTGTGCAAGCGAGCAAAGATGCGGGAAAGCTGGCCTTGGTGCCATGATGTGGGACGCCAAGGAAATAGATGCCCTTTATCATTTGCGGGATGTTCTTGGAACGCGTCGTCGCAAGAACTAGACTCTTGGAGGTGGAAGAATGTGAGCCTCAAACTCAACATTGAGCGTTAGAACAGATCTAGGGAGGAATTGGTTTACCTTTTTGAGTAGTAGGCCTCCGAAGCTGTGGGCAATGAAAATGATGGGTCGGTTTTTCTGCACAAGTGTTAGATACGAACCAAAGCATCAGAGAAAAGTGCTCAAACTTGGTGAAGATGCTCAATATCGTCCAAAATCATCTTGGCAAAGACGTCAAAGTCGACCTCGGGCGAGTGAGAATCCCATCTCGTCTGGTGGTTAAGCATGGTGATTTTGATGTTCTCGAGATCCTTCTGCTTGGGTAGTAAATCTGTGAGCCAGTACACTTGCGAGCCGTTGCCGCCATATCTCCAAGCGCTCGAGGGATCGGACCCAAGCCCGTGTATAGCAAAAATTCTACACGAATCACAATCAGAACCACTACATAAGGACAGGGAGAACAAGGGCAGCTAGCTTACTCCACAATGGTAGATTTACCAGGGTCGTTCAGAACCTCGAACGAGCGAAATGTGGGATGCTCAGCGTATCGCGTCCAGGCGTCCATAGGAGTGGGAACGAAGATATGGATAGGGCTGATTATGAGACACCACAAGATCAACACGAGTAATCCAACGAGTTTTGCAAAGTCCAGTACCCATATGCAAAAGGGCTTCCCCAGACGATGGGACTGTCGTTTACCGGACGAAAGCACATAATTTGCCGAGAACATGAGCGTGTAATAGATCCAGACGACTAGAATGCTGACTGAAAGCACTCTATAGTAGAAGGTTCCCCCGACACATATTGCCGTGAGGATGACAAGGCTAGATAGAGTGAGTGGAGTCCATCCGCTCTCCCTGCTACTGCGCAGGGCCTCTTGGGCGGTGCGATTGCCGGGCCATTGGGAGTCGGATATGTATACAGACCCGGATGAAGAGGACTCGGAAGAATAAGGATTCTTGTCGACATCAGAGGATCTTGGGAAGGATTTGGAGACTCGTTTACGTCGCTTGATAGTGGAAGTTGAGTTGCGCGAAGAGTAAGTAGGAGGCCTATTTTGAGACTTGGACTTCTTCCTAACTCGGACGGCGTTGTTGCCCGAGGTTATCCCTCTCTTAGTTAACTCTAGGTCATCATCTTCGGAAGCTACCTCAGATAAGGCTCCCTCGTCAACCAGACGCGGCTGAGGGACGAAAAAGATTGACTGGGGAGGCCGATTTGGGTGCCATGTGTTCGTCTCTTTCTTTTGAGGTTGGCGGGAAAACGGGCTTTCCGGATCGACAGGGCCTGAATCCTGGTATTCCCAATCCATGGGACCGTATGTCCTTCGATTCATGATGGTTGAAGTGTTCAAGTGTCGAGCTCATGTGTGTCGCAAGATGCGGAGAAGGACTCTGCCTCAGGCCGCATAGACCGGCTCCTCCGAAAGCTGCAGCAAGCAGTCATGCAGTATCACGCAGTCGCAGCCAATGAGCAAGGCCTAGGGAGCAGCCTATGTGATTGATTTGATAGTTCTCAACTTCAGCTGAGAACAGGGGAGTGCTGCAAGGACCAATCATAATGCAGAAACTCCACTGGGGCTGATTGCTCTCGGTGTCGAGTCCATCTCAACCCTAACTCCTATAAGATGAGCTGGGCTGGGTATTGTTTTGTCGGGTATGGTATCTGGCGTCGGCTCAGTGAGTGTGCGCGAGAATGGTCCAGCAAGCTACGTCGCCCTTCCCCAAGGAGGATAGCATCCTCGACAAGCTGACAGACCAGGCAATCCCGGCTGATAATGCTCTTTTGCTGGCTGATGAGCTTTCCTGCGCTATGCTGGACACGCTACATCCGCACCTCGATCTCATCTCCCGAAAATCCAGTTCACACATCGATGCTCTCCACGTTCACCTTCGTAAGCGACGCGCCGTCACGATTTCTGAACACGCCCGCCTCCACCTCGTCTGGCATTCCGATACGGTCTATCTGAAGCCACTCCCGGTTTGTCTCCTTAGCTCCGACTTCTGGGAACTCCATCTCTCTCCCGGTAGCCCCACCCGGCCCCAGGCACTCGGCTTCATGCGGACCTACGCTTACCTCATCCGCCACCGATCCGACTTCCAAATCGCCCGGAGGGAGGATCTGATCCCGCCCTCTGAGAAGCTCCTGCACGGGGAATTCGAGTCCTTTATTCGACATTTTCGCAGCATCCCGGATGATCAGGTGTCACCTCGGTGGGGGTTTGGTCAGCTCCGTCTGAGGTGGTTGGACTGGGCTGTCAGAATCTTCCAGCCGAGAGTCCCGGGGATGCAGGGACCCATGCTGAGAAGACTGTTCTATGAGGAGCCCTACCAGCAGACGGGGCAGTTCGTCAGGGAATTCGGAGCTCCGCTGCTCTTCATCTTTGCAGGGTTGTCTTTAATTCTATCAGCGATGCAGGTTATCCTGGCGGCGCGGCCCGACGACCCTTGGCCAGGGTTTGCATCGGTCAGTGCTGGGTTCTCGGTGGCTATTATTATCTTGCTGGTTGCTATCATCTTTGTTCTGTTAGTCGTGGTGGCAGTGGTGTTGGCCCTTCAATTGGGGTTTGCGCTAAGAGCTCGAAAGAAGCGGGGGAATTAAGCACTTGGGCAAAATGGCCTTTATTAACCCTAAACTTCTGGTTGTGTGCTAGACTAATCTGTAATTAATCATAGATAATCGGCGAATGAGTCACTCCGCATTGGGAACAGGGAGCACCATCATTAAAGAAATGCTCGAACTTAGAACTAAACTCGATAGTGATTTTATTCAGAGATCGTCATAAAGGATCCATGAACATGTCGCCTAAGTCACGCTCATCGACGCCTCCCCATCATCCAAATTACAGATACCAGACAAACTTGTCATATTTCCGGGTATACCTAATTTCCAACTGCGGCCAAAGTTCAAATTCAACCATGCTCTTCTCCACATGGCCAAAGGGCCGCTAGGACAGAGTTGTAGAAGCTAAGTCCTGAAGTTTGGCGTCAAAGCGGCATCGAAGTAGATTTGCTTTCGATACAAGATCGGATGGTTGCAAGTTAATGGAATCGTTATCGAAATCGACGAATGACTGCTTCGACCCAGTCCAGGTGGATACCATTCATTGGCTCTGGAGACGACAAGGTGAAGCCGCGCTTCTCTTCCAGCTTTACCGCGTATCGCCTAGTCCAGTCAAAGAGAGCTGGGTCGCCAAGTAAAAACAGAGCCACCTACCAGATCCTAATTCTAGGTCGGCGTAAGGGAAAGACCTTGAGTAAGACCTTAGCCTTGTTTTGCGTGATAATCGGCTCTAGCGTATCCAAGACTGATGCGAGCCATGGGCATATCTCCTAATATCTCGCAGAGGTAAAGCTCATCTAGGTCTTAAGCCTTACGCCCACGTCTTTCCATAAGCGACATTAAGAAATATGGAAGAAGAATAAACAGCGCAGTATGGGGAGTTATGGGCTAGTAACAAAATACCTGAATTCGTGAAGTCGGGGACTGATACAGCTTGTGATGGGCGACAGCGCCGTTTTATAGAAAAGATCAGTGGATCCTAACGAAAATTTCGGGTGGGACAGTTATCTCTGTGCTTTGGAGCGGTGACTACGCGCGTACAGATATAGTTGTAGGGTGATGTTTTCGAGCACCCATGCTAGCGTAATTGGGAGTAGGTCGCCTGCGACAAGGGTGAGCGTTGCCTGAGAGGCTGAGCCATGGCTGAGTTAACCCTGCGCGACTATCCATAAAGCGGCGATGTTTTACTGTCCATATCCACTTTCCAAAACAAGCAAATCATACCCATACACGAATCAGCGAGAAGTAATACGAGATGTTGTGCAATACCAGCTGACAACGGAGCCATTCATCGTAAATAAATAATTATTTAAGAATGGGTCTCCCCCCCTGGGACTATTTTAAACCTTGTTCTTTTCTTTTTCTGCTGTTATTTATCTGCGCAATTCTAAACTTTTGTGAATGAACATGCATTGCATTTCCACAGTTATCGTGCTGGCCCTGGCTGTCTTGCATGTGGCAGGCCGTAAGCTGGATGACGTACCACAAGATCCTTCTCTAGTCGACCAACCGACTGCCATAATCCACAGCTTTGGTTATTCTAAAGATGCACGAGATCCTAATGAAGACGCAAGGGGTAAAATACCGTTTGTAGAACGCTGGCGACAATGGGTTCGAAGGCAAGATACGACGGAGACTTCGGGCGACCAGACAACAACAGAGGGGAAATCCGAGACGCAACAGACCACGGAAAAGGAGCAGACGACCACGGAAGATAAGACTACGACAACAGATGAGCCTCAATCTACGACTGAAAAACCCACGACGGAAAAGTCCACGATTGAGCCGTCATCTACCCAAAAGCCATCATCTACCCAAGAGCCATCGTCAACGGCGCAGTCTACATCCACAGAAACATCCACCGACCCGACTTCCACTACAAGCAGCACTCTAGCTTCAACAAAAGTCGGCGCATCCTGCTACAGCACAACCGTCTCCACAACAGTAGTCTGCTCCATCACCACCGACGGCCGAACCGAAAGTGCTTCCTGCATCACCAACAGGATGACCTCGAGCACCTGCGCGCCTGGCTTATTCTGCCAGATTCATCCAGACTCTGGAGCCACAGTCTGCATGGAGCAACACAACGAGATTGGAACCGAAGGAATAGTCGTGGCGGCTTTCTTTGGCGCGTGTATAGCTGGGTGTATGGCTGTGTTGGTTGGCATGTGTCTGCGGGATAAGCGTGCGCAGAAGAAGTTCGAGACCTTGAAGAGAGCTAAGACGTTGAGGACGGCGAGGAGAGAGGACCGTGCTAATCTTATGGCTAGACCTGTTGTTTAGGTTATATTACTGTTTTGGTGAGTTCTGTATATGTCACGTTATTGGCACCATATCATACATGATCATCTACAGTGTATTTATGTCAACCTTCTATGAATTGAATCTGAACAAGAGCGACAGCATCTCAATCCTAAACGTGATCCCGAGGAATTGTAAAGGAAAAGTCCCGTCCAAAAATAGTCTCACCCTGCTCATAAGCATCAAGACGAGCCGTAATAACCATATCAGTCGCCGTCATTTTCATCTTTGTCCAGCCCTTTGTCTTGAGCACCAAACCATCTCGCTCAAAATCCCTTTCAAAACGCTGCTCCACCTGCGCTGACAAGGGATCATCAGGATGCACACTTGCTTTCAGCCCATTCCACCAGCCATACCGCCAGCCTGTCTCGTCCACTTCCCACATACCGTCGTCCCAATCCACGCAAAGAGCTGTCTCGTTTGAGTCCCAGTCTTGGGTGACGAAGTTTCTGTGCTTGGCAGGTCGCAGTTCCTTCTGTGCGAGGGATCCGTTCACGGCTGGTCGGAAGGGCTTGAGGTGCGAATCCTGTGGGTTGTCGCTCCGCTCTGGTAGGTCTAGGCTGCTGTGGGCGCAGTCGATGGTTAGTGTGGTGACTTCGGGAGATGGCCAGACCAGGGGGAAGTAAGTGGACGACAGCGCCAGGCGAAGACGGCTTCCAGTACCGATTCGCTGTCCAAAGTGGTTCAGTTTGAGAGTAACGTCGTAAAATTGGCCAGGCTCCAGCGGTCGCACATTTTCGTGGCCATGACGATGAGTCAGGTTAAGAACGCCATGGGAGACTTTGGTTACTGCGCCGCTGGGTAACACTTCAGACAAGGTTGCTGCCACTAGAGCATTTGGCTTGTCGCTCGCAATCCTCAAGTTCAAAACAGGAGCCCCAAGAAGATTCAGCGGTTCAGTGAGGGACTTTGAGTCAAACACGAGACTACCGCCAGCTTCGAGACGTTGATCTCCTGGCCCTTCACCTTCAACGCCAAAGATCAACCACCTACCACCCGCAAACCCTACAGTCTGAGGGGAGCAAATGTCAAGCTTGTCATCGGTCGAGTGGCTGGTCGTTAACTGTCCAGGAGCAAGACCCAGGCGTTTCCGAGACGGTTTTGAGTCAGACCAACAATCTTCTGCGACCCAACGACCCGGACGGGATTCAATGTATGGTGCAGGGGGGGTTGTGTCTTGGAGATAGCACCGCAGCATAGGCTCATGCATGATGCCCGTCTCTGTACCCTTCAGCCACTTATCCCACCACCTGATCGATTCCTGCAGAAACCCAATCTGTGGCCCTGGGTAGCCAAAGTTGGGGTACTTGTGGCCCCATGGACCAACGAGACCCTTTCGGGGGACTTTTAAGTTCTCCAGCATTCTGAAGATTGTATTGGTGTAAGGGTCCATCCATCCGCCTACCAGGTATACGGGACACTGGATGGAGTTGTAGTCCTCACCGATGGATGCATGCTTCCAGAAGTCGTCGCGGCGCTGATGTTGATGCCACTCTTTTGCGTAAAACCCTCCTGAATCAGAGTTGAGACGCTCCAACCAGAGATCCCGCCACTTGTCACCAACCAAATCAGGATCTGGAGGGGATGAGTTAATAGCTAGCATAGACGCAGCCCAGGTAAAGTTCTCTGTCAATATACATCCGCCCATGTAGTGAATATCGTCGTCATATCGCATATCAGTCGAACACATCGAGATAACAGCCTTAAGCTCTGGGGGACGACGAGCCGCAATTTGCAATCCGTTGAAACCGCCCCAAGAAATACCAATCATTCCTATTGATCCCGTGCACCAGTCCTGAGCAGCGATCCATTTCAGAATCTCAAGAGCATCATCTTGCTCCTGCGGTAGGTACTCGCCTCGCAGGATACCCTGGGATTCACCTGTCCCTCGCATGTCGACACGCACACAAGCGTAGCCATGTGCTGCCACGTAAGGGTGATTCATGGCGTCTCTCACAGCAGTACCGTCTCGTTTACGGTATGGTAGGTATTCGAGGATTGCTGGGACAGGTTCTGACTTTGCGGATTTGGGTAGCCAGATCATAGCTGATAGGATGGTCCCATCACTCAAAGTGATGGGCTCATGATAGATGATGTCGATTGGGGGTAGCTGCATGGTGATTGGTAGGCTGAACCTTTTTACTTTATGCTGGTTTCACCGATAGTGAACGAAATGGCCCAATGTTTAAACAGAATGCAGGTAAATCGATAAGTAGTGTCAAGTTGATTTTGTCTGAGGAAAATGTTGAGGTCGAGGTATAAACGAGCTTCTTTCACGACCTGTGAGACTTTGCGACCGCGTCGGCAAACCAGAGAAATACCGCAATGAGCAGGGAAGGATTTAGTTCGCCGAAGTTCAAGTCAATATAGTTACATCCCGCCCCTTGATATCATGATGTTCCCCGCTTCTCGACTCCACCCCGTCGCCGATCAATCCCCTTACGGCTTGTAATCGCTTCTTATCTCTGAACGAAGGGAATAATTCCCCTTCTGAGAATCGCTTTATCATAGGCTCACAGCTTTCGGTGACATTTCTAGGCACCGGGAATAGATGTGAGATATTAGCAATGCGGTATTTGTTTCAGCAGAATGCTATCTTTATACTTATCAATCGGTTTACAGAAGAGCAGCCGTATCATAGTGCTAAATTAAAATATCACCTCTGGTTACTCACTGGGTAAGACTTTACATAAAACTCTACTTGTATTAAAGTTGCCCGCAGTATTCGAGCCGAACCATCCTGCAACATATAACCCTCAAACTCCTCATTTCAATGCATGACCATCTCAAGAATGTCGACTCTTGAGATCACTACCGCGACCGCGGGAAATAACATACCTGACCAAAAAAAGGAGAATGATACTAATATTCAGGATGTTGAGATTGGTGATGTTAGGAAGCCAGATCTCTACAGTAAGGTCTCGGTGTATCTAACCATGATTTTCTCAGGTCTAGCCCTAGGCTCAGATGGCTAGTAAGTAACTACCAGCCCTCCACGAGTCTCATACAGACTCTAACAAGGAACAAGCAATGCAGCCGTCATCGGTAATCTCGAGCTGCTCTTTTCGTCACTCTACCCAGATGCCCTGACCAGCGTAATGAGATCTCGTCTTTCCAACGCCTTCCTCATCGGAATGATCGTCGGCATGATTGGCTTTGGCGTCGTGGTAGATCAACTAGGCCGCAAGACAGGCGCCGTCATGACAACGCTCATCCTACTCCTCGGCATCGCAATGAGCGCTGGGGCCAGCGGCTTGACGCAGACCGGACTCATGTGGATGCTTGTCATCGCTCGTGGTGTAGCTGGTGTTGGGGCCGGCGGAGAATATCCCGTGTCTGGCGTCGGTGCCATGGAAGCTTCGGACGAAGCAGGTCAGTTCCGCAAGTCTCGAGGCTTCATGTTTGCCATGGTTGCGGATCTTTCAGCTGGTCTGGGCTATACATTTGGTGCTCTCGTTCCTTTGCTCTTGCTACTTTGTGTGCATCAGCGAACGGATCGTTACGAAACTGTCTGGAGAGTTGCGCTTGCTCTTGGCGCTATTCCCCCGCTTTCTATCTTCTGGTTCCGATTGAGGATGAGGACATCTACCGCGTATCGAAAATCAGCATTACGACGACAGAGGACCCCGTATGTTCTTATCTTCAAGAAATACTGGAGACGCATCATTGGTGCTTCTCTCAGTTGGTTCTTGTATAACTGGATATCAATCCCGTTCGGCATCTTCAGCTCAGTCATTATCTCGAGAGTCAACGCGTCCAACTCACTTGTGCAGAATCTAGGTTGGGGCGCGCTTATCAATAGTTTCTACCTCCCCGGTCCATTCATCGGCGGGTACCTGTCAGATAAGATTGGCAGGAGGAAGACCATGGCTCTGGGATATACCCTACAGGCTGTGCTGGGATTTGTGATTGGAGGAGCCAATGAGCAGATCCAGAAAGTCTTCCCACTCTTTATTGTTCTGTATGGTATCTTTCTTACTTTGGGTGAGGTCGGTCCCGGAAGGTCAGTACAAACTCTATGAATCGTTTCACATCTGTCAAGTCTAACAAACTTCTAGCACCGTCGTTATCGTGGCCACGGAACCATTTCCAACTTCGGTACGAGGCCATACTATGGGCTTTATCGCAGCCTGGTCAAAAGCAGGGGCTGCCATAGGTACTCAGGTAGAGCACGCCCGGAATCACATGCATGGCACTTGTACTAACTCTCTTCAGGTCTTTAGTGCCATTCTTGCCTCATACTCGGATACCATCAAGGGCAACCAGGTAGTTTTCTTGATCGGGTCAGCTTTTGCAGTTCTGGGCGCACTGAATGCGTGGTTCGTTGTACAGGATGGCGAGAAACATCTTGAGAAGGAGGACCAGATCTGGAAGAGCTATCTGCATGAGAACGGATGGGATGCGAGTTGGGGTGACCACCAGACACAAGATCCTGCCGGGACGCTTAAAGACGAGCTTAAGGCAACGTCTTGAGAGGAAGAAGTCTATGTGCTCCGAATTCTTGGCATTCTGTGCTATCGCTTGGCTAGGCGCTAAAATCTGTTATTCCTATAAGAGAAGGTCACATCTGCTCTTTGCACAGCGGCAATACAGATAACAAAAATACAGCAGGATTTATCCAATTATTACGAGTAGATTACATACCATAGCGAAAAGTCAATTGGCAGTCAGTGCGTTAAAGAGGTTTGAGAAAACAGCGATGGCATGAATGATTATAATTTGTGCAAGTTAGTTGTATGTGAGACCGCAATCAATCGGTCAAACGTAACAGAACTGTAACAGTATAACTGCTTGAAGTAGGCAAAGGATATCTCAGATGATCTGCCCACCGGAGACCAATTGGAACAGAGTAGCATACAGCCTTTATTCCGGGGGACAGTTTAAGGTTGGTGGGCGGGGAATTTTCCCCGTGCAGATAAGAATCAGAGAATGGCCCAACCTTATCATCGGGTCCAATTTTAACCTATTAAGACCCTGGGCCTATGATGCTTGTATTGTCTGACCTGGACGACACCTTGATTTATTACCTGTCCGTTAAGGGGAAATGTTATCCGCTAGAAATAGCATTTTAATAAAATCATATAGTCTACTTCTAAAGTCCCTCCTATGTCTATAGGGAGTGCTAAAACTCGGTACGCAATATAGAGCTGGAGAATGAAACACATTTTCACTGCACAAGGCAAGACGAGTGCTGAAAGCGCAGATGCCCAAGGGTCGTCGGAAAATCAGTACCGACCATCGGACTATCGCTTCGGACTCTAGAGAGGCGGCGATATAGGAAGCACTCCTACTGGACAAGAGACTGTAAGGATTGGCGGGGTATGTGCATTAGCTCTGGTTAAATACCCCATAGCGATATCTACCGTAACTTTAGGATAGTCCGACAGACATAGCCTGGAATCCTTCGCGTCCATATATCCTACTTAGGCAGGTGCTTTTAGTTCACGGCACTCCAATGGCATCAAAAGGCTGACATGCATTAGTTTATGCAACTCTATTTATCTTTGTATTCTGCTTATTCGCGGAGGATCTGTGAGTTGGTGGCGTCCTATTGGTCATGAAATCTTCATTCGTGCATGTCCCCGTCCTATTCGAGATGATAGCTACCTGTATGGGCGGCCGCCTCTTGTATCTAGAACATAGGATGCTATCGCGTGTCATCAACACATCCCCAAAAGGCAGGTATCTTGATGAGATATGGTGCTTCACCACCAGACATACTAATCAATACATACATCTCAGAAAATATAAATATACCATAAACTTGTCACCCTCTACCTTTTTATCCTCATCCTCCCATAACCAAACATTCACACATCATCTTCAAGTCTTTCATACTTATACTCTACACCACTTTCACCATGAAGTTCACCACTGCCCTCTTCGCCATCGCTTCGGCCGTCACTATCGTCTCGGCCAGCCCAGCCCCAGCCGCAGCTCCCGAGCCGGTGCCTTTCATGTCCGAGGAGGCTGTCTCCAAGGTTCCTCGCAACGAGCTTCTGCCTCGCCAGGCCTGCCGGGGAACAAACTGTACTGGCTGCACGAATGGCCGCAAGTGTTGTTACCTCCGAGACTACCCCTTCTGCTGCAGCTGTTAGGCGTCGTCTGTGCATGGCTGTTATGGGGTTCTACTCAAGGTCAGTCCGCTTAGGTAGAGGTCTATATACTACGTAATGAACTAATTGATGATAGGTATCAGCCGAAACACAAGCGTCGTGAGCAGTCGCGTAGGAATGGTTTGTTTGGAGGCCTGCTGTAGGAACTCTTTTGTTGACGGTGCACCATGATACTTAAGATACCACCTCAATCGCATTTACGATAGTGCAGGTCTCCTATAGTCGCCTTAGCCTGAACCATAACTTGCAATTATACTCAGAGTTTATAAGCCAACATCCCTTCTTGAGAACATGCCTCACGTGCCGGATCTTCAGTCCCATCCATGACCGAAAGCCGCTTAATAGAATCATCGCAATCATTTATCGCATACAATCCATGTGGTACTCCTCCTCGGCCCGTGTGGTTAAGATGAGAGAACAAACCATACGTTTTACCTAATGGAATGACGTCATATAAAGATCTGGCGAGCAAGTCGAAATGGGCTGCGGATCTAACTGCCCGAGACATAGCTCCCGATCGACAAGGTCCACTCTAATAATTTTGAATGATTAACTGAGACGCCTGATAAATCCTGCAGGATTCGGCAATGGATAACAGGATCTGATACGCTCATCGCAGATCTCGAGTTATCATTCCGTGGAAATCTTTTAATTGCTCTTGGTATTTTACTCTTTTTCATGGCCAAGGACTGATGTGTGATTAAGCATTACGTTAGGGTAACTACCAATTGATCTGAGTGAGAGCAAAGTGGAAAGCCTGTTGGAGCGGAAGATATTCATGTTACATTACGGTTTTAGTCGGAGAAGTATGTAGATTAGCCTTTCTGGCTTTGACTTCTACGTAGTATAGTTACACAGTTGTTGAATCATGCATGATATACTCGCACCCTGAGCAGAGTTGGTGCCTTCTTCCCCCACCCAAACAGATCTACCCTACATGCTAACATTCTAATATCCTGCCTTCAACTTTCCGAAAGAAAGCTTAGGGGACATGAAACCACCATCCGCGGGAAACGCGCTGTAGTCCCAGACAGTGTAAAAGTTCCGCAACAGCCTTGTGCCGATCAGCGAGAAACCAGTTGAGCTCGTCTCCTCAAACGGCGGCCAGCAGGCATCCTCTCGGTTCGCAAAACCAGGGAGAGCCATCTGGTCACCGGTGATGGTGAGGTTCTTCTCCTCGCCGTAGAAGCCGACCTGCAACGTGATGGACCAGTCGTCGGTGAACTCGCTGCAGAGAGGGATGTGGTCGCCCTCGATGATAGCTGTCCAGTTCATGCCGATAGACTCATACATCTCCTCGAGTTGGCCGGAGGGGAGAGCGATGCTAGAGGCGCCTGTGTCGAAGACGATAGAGGCGCCGTACATGGGGAAGTCTTGCTTCTTGCTTCCGGTGCTGTTGCTTGACTTGGAAGATCCGGTGACAGTGTGCAGAACAGATCGCCAAACATCGTAATCTCCATTGTTGGTAGTGATATCAATGGTGATCAAGTCGCCGTCGACGTACTTGTCCTCCCTGGATCCGCCGAGAGTGATAACACCTTTGCCAGGAGCATCGCCGGTATCGTCACCGTCCGCACGGGAGTAGTAAATGCCAAAGCGAGGCTCGTCCATCAACTTCTCCGCCATCAGAGTCTCGAAAATAGGGGTGGCGCCACCGTCCGCGATGCTGCCAAACGAGAGACCCATGAAGCCAGCAGCAGCCAGAGATGACCAGTTGCTCTCGTTGGCTGCGATGAAAGAAGCCTCGAATGTCAATCCTTCTGCTGAGAACTGCTCCTTGACTGTTGGCCCAGCGACTCGGCCACCGAGGTAGTCAATTGAAGCATCTTGTCCCGTCAATTTGCCAGTAGAGGACGCGCTCATGTTGTAACCGGTGCGATGACCCCTGCAGATTTGATTAGCTACATGTCTTGATAGGGGGGAACATTCTGACTTACTTGTTGATGTGAGGGCATGTTTCTGCGCACTCGGCGTCGACCATCCAAGTGGAGGCACTGCCCGTATCGAAAAGGAGCTGGAAATGCTGAGCGGGCTTGCCAACACCAAAGTTGACCATTTGCTATCGGGGTTAGTCACTCACGGTCATGCGCTATACTAAGAGTGGTAAAAACTTACATAGCCATCTTTGATCGAAATGGGTAAATCCAGCACTTTAGCTGAAGCAGTGCCGACAAGAGCCGTGGTGGCTATCAAGGCCGAAGAGAAACGAGTGGCGGTCTTCATGGTGGTCTTGGTCTCAATCTAGTACTGAAAAGAGATTGTAGTAGAACAAAAGTGATAGGACAAAAGTGGTAAGAGGTGATGGTGTTTTCTTATAGGGGCTTGACACTGCCGGCGCTATGACGTTGTCGCGTGTAAAAATAAAATTGTCTAGCGCTGAGACTCCGCAAATACGAGCTAAATCTCGCCTAACTACGGAGTCGCCTGTGATTAGGATACGTATTCGCAGTGGCACGTCAATGCGATTGTCAAGTCATGCATTTGATTAGATCAGAGAAGCCGATAAGATCAATTGATAAGTGTTTGCAAAGTATTAAAGACAAAATCTCAAAGCAGTATTCGTATTTACCGTAGAATTGACCAACCCTTTCCGTAGCTACGCAAACTATGTGTGCATTGAATACCATTAATCTTCAACCTCGAGGCGCACGGCAAATCAATAGATGATCCCATTTACGACAGAGTTGGATGTTTTTGCGAATCTGCGTGCCATTGACACTACCAAATAACTGTGCTTGGGCATTTCTCGGCTTTAACGAAGTGTCTTGAAATAAACACGAGAAATCGCGGTTTTTGATTGGACGTAAATACCCCTAAAAGGTCTGCCGAGGTAGCAAGGACCATCACAGACGGGACTACTCCTTCGCGCTACCCTGACCATGCGTGTTTCAGACTTTTAGCGTCTTCTTCCCGCCAAATTGTGTTTGTCTGCTGTTGTTCTAAAGTGAGCTGAGCTCAATAGGGTAGGTAGAATGCTCTGTCTGAGACGCGCAAAATAGACAATCCATGTCGTGTATTTCTTAATTTAACTAGGTTCTTGACTATTATATATGTTTGCTGAAACGCCACTGGTAAAGGTTTGACAGCATTTCTTCAAGTTGTAGCTGGAATTGGATCGCTTGGATAAATCGTCGAATTACCTCAGCTGCTGACATTCTCACTAATCTTTTCACAGCTAGTGCTCAAGTGGGCTGAACTTAGCTCACACCCCTACATCATAGGCCATCACGTGTATGAGCTTCTTTCAACTTGATCTGTTATTCCAACTATTACAACAAACTATTTCTAATCTACAGAAACTGTCCAACCCAGCCGCGGAATGTTATGATGTACCAGCTTCACACATCGCACCAAAAAGAAACGGATGCACTCTAATATGCGAGGATCTTTGCCACCGCGGCCTCGGCAGCAACCATGACGATAGCCTGGATGTTTCCGGTAGGGAGATCAGGGTGAATACTGGCATCGGTAATGAACTGCAAACGAGTTAGCTTCTGGAATATAAAAGAGTAGGCATTATACTTACGAGGTTGTCCATGCCGTAGACCTTGGTATTGGTATCAACGACAGAAGATCCGCCCTTACGGCCGTCATCAGCGCCCATCTTGGCAGTACCGGCGAAGTGGTTGCCATTGGCAGGGGACGCAAGAATTGCTGAGGTGTTGGTAGCTGGCTGGAGCTCGAAACCGGTGGAGGACTTGGTGATGGACTTGACAAGATCTTCAACAAAGACCTTGGCAGTCTCGGTATCTCCCTTGGTCTGCAGGTATGGCGAGCGATCAAACACAGTCTTTCCATCCTTGCCCAGGCCTAGCACACCGGATGAGGTCAGACCGTGGGTCATGTAGACTTTGATGGAGACAACGCCTTCGCCAGAGGCAGCACAGGAGCCTTGGAAGTATCGGGTCACGCCGTCGGGTCCCTTTTGCGAACTGAAGAAGATCAAGCGATGGCGGCCTTGGGTCAAGATTCCGGACGACTTATCCTCGTACAGCTTGATGTTCTTGGAATCAGTGCCGTTCAAAACACTGTCGGTATCGAGCATGCCGTATGCGCCACCAGTCTTGACGTTGAAAGAGAAGATGGGGTGGTCCATGAGGTTTTCGCCAACCGGCAGTTCGATCCAGTGCCTCTCTGCGGGAAGAGTGACGCCCGTTTTCTTAGCAGTCTGGATCTGCTTCTTAGGACCAATGCCAGAGTTGAAAAGAAGACGGGGGGTAGTGAGAGCGCCGGCTGAGAGAACGACTCGGCCGTTCTTGGCAAGCTTGATGATTTGCTTCTTACCATCGGCGGTCTCAACCTCAACACCAGTGGCCTTGGAGCCAGATCGTACAACGCGGATGACCTTGGTGCCAAGACGAAGAGTGAAGTTCTTTTGTTTCAGGGCAAGAGGGAGGTAGGTCCTGACAGGGCCAGCGCGTAGCGCGTCCTTGACGTTCCAGGATGGCCAGCTGTAGACTTGGTGCTTCTCGTTGGGCTGCTTGGTCATGTCGACTGACTTCCAGCCAATTGTGTTGAAGAACCCAGACAAGGTGTCATACAAGCCAGTGTCGTATCGCTGCTTGTTCTGGGACGGCTCCAAGGTACCGGGGTTACGGGCGTACAACCTGTTGGCAGCTGGCGCAACGTCATTCCACTTCCAGCCCTTGGGCCACTTGTCGTCGAAGTCGCGAGCAGGAGGATGAACAAAGACCATGAAGTTAACAGTGACGCCACCTCCGAGAACACAAGCTGCCAGTCCTGCGGTGTCGTCGCACATGTACTCGTTCCACAAGTCAAGACCACCGACTGCAGACGAGAGACCTGGTACGTCGATGGGGGTGAGCGAGCTGTCCCATGGCAGAGTGTGGTTGGAGCCAGTTGCGACGGTTGGGCCCTGGCCGCGCTCGAGTAGCAGGACTTTCTTATTGGCTTCTGTGAGTCGCTCAGCGGTGATGAGGCCTGATGGTCCACCGCCGACGACGATGTAGTCGTAGGTGGTGTCGCAGGTGGCCAGTGCAGCTAAGCCAATGGCTGAAAGGCCCGTGATAGATGAGAAACGCATGATGGGAGATGTCTACCGGGAATAAAGGTGGTAGCTGGAAGGGAAATGGGCATTGAGGTAAGGGGTTTTGGCATTAATAACTCTTCCGCTACATCCCGTACATCCGATGTTCCTAATACCCCTGCGGCAAAAACCAAGGTCTTTACCTTGAGTCCACGCGCCAGCCTTGCCTCGTCAATCGCCTCGGAAGAACCCGTGGATACTGCAGTTAAAATGATCATCCAATAAATAGTCCACGTACTCGATTTGACCCCACAACTTCAACCAGCATTGTGGGATTGCCAGGTACTGCAATCAGGTTTTCCGGGACGGATATGCCGTGATCCACTACCCAAACATGCATGTACCCCATAAATTCCCAGTTTAACAGGTACGGTCCCTGCAGGTTTAATGACAATGCCTTGTCTTACTCATGATTATCTCAGACATGACCGTTATCCTAAATTGGTTAGCGGCGTTATGCGAGTTCTTTAGCTTTTCTAGAAGGGGCGCGCTTGACGTCGTTACCGAGATGATGGAAAACGTTTTTTTCGGCAGTTGATGTGATCGGAGAAAGAAGTTGAAAATTTCACCAGTGGGATGACGCAGAGCATCATTGAGGGCATTGGAACATGATGCCTATTCCATGGAAGAAAGATTCTTACTTTATTTATTTACAAATTCGCTCATTATTATCTTTGGCCTATGCTGGCTTGTACCGTGTTATGTGCTGACTTTTCTGCTTCGGATGAGCTTTTACCCCACATTCTCCACCTGAATCTCCACACGCGCCATTGTCTCAAGAAAAGTCCGCACAATGACACACAATAGAATTTAAGAACTACGGGATGTCACGGGGACAAGATTAAAGAAGCCTCAAATCGCAAAAGCCGGGTTTACAGGTCATGCATATATCAACAGCTCAATTATTTATCTAGAAGACTACAAGATACCCATAACAAATACGCCCAACGTCCCCTGCGCCATCTGTACAACCCGGATACTCAAAGCAAGACCTGTCATCCCATATAGCATTTCGAGAGTGATCCGGCCAGTCCAACCTGAATTTCTCTGGCTTAAGCTCCGTGAACGCAAAAAGGCATCCGCAGTCTTTGTATCCAGCTGCTGTACAGTAATCCTGTGTAAGACAAATAGCCGCGCATTTCTCTGGTGAGCTCTGGTCCGGATACCGTGCGAGAGGCTCTTCGACGTAGGGCTCAAACATTCCCGGTTATTTACAAAGAGCATCGGCCTTCCTGGGGACAACACGTCGGCAGGTGTCGCCCTGCTGGAGAGTTTCCTGGAAAGGATACTTCTCACGGCTTTTCTTCCAGGTCTGGCCGGTGAAAAACACAGCGTATATACAGAGAGTATCGCTGTGGTCATCAAACCTGTCGAACTCGCATGTGTGACCACGGTTGTAGAGACAGACTTCGGCTGGTCGTGTCGTGGTCTCGGGGTGTGGGGGTGTGGTTGTAGCAAGGGTGGTAGGCTTAGTGACAATAGGCGCTTCGGTAGTGGTTGGGTTGTAAGCGCGGGTTGAGCTGGGACTCGAATCACACTCGGAACATCGGAAACACTTCGTCTCAGCCCACTCAACATTGATGTTATCACTTTGCATGTCGCGGACCTCTGACTGTGTGATGACGTTGTTGGAGAAAAAGCATTTGGCCGCGGCGGCCATGATTCCCGACGATTTGCAACCGGGGAGAGTCTTGCAGATGGCAGCGCACTCCTCCTTGCTCCAGTAATACTGTCGGTTCTCGTTGTCGTGTATGTGGGACCGCTGTAAAGACCATAGGGTTCGAAGTTCCAGTCATCGTGCTGCCAGTAGTCTCTTATTCTTTTAGTCAGAGATTGAAGTGTGGACAACCGATGCAGTTAATCCCCCAGAATAGCTTCGAGCTACAGGGTAATCCGCGGTATTCATAGAACGATTGTTACAGATTAATCGATCAATGTTAAAGTCAGCCTCTATAACATACTGTTAGCCGCAACCTTATTTTTCCAACATGTGGCGGTGTTGTAGCCATTAAGAGTAGCTGTCGCATCATCTCAGAGCCCTGCAGCATAGTCTGGACTCTGATTGGCCATGTCTTGGAAGGTCAATCGGTTACTTTTGAGCATGTATAAGCATTTATTAATTCTCATTCTGCATGTTCAATTAAAGTAACTAAAATCTCACTGACTAATTTTACTCTTCTGCAAAGACTCTACTTCAGCTCAAATCGCCTTCTTCCCTCCTCAGTAATACCCAAAGACACCACTTCCTTAGAATCCTCGCTCACCACTGTCCTCAAGTCACCGTGTGGCAGAACAACCACCAAACTCTTCCAAGGCGCTTCAAAACCAGAAGACTCATCTCTTGCCAGCTTAACCTTGACCTCAGACTGGGTAGCTGTGTAAGCAACTGTGTAGGAAGAGATCCTGTTCTTCGTGGCAACAGACGTTCCGTCATCTTCGTACCACGTCGTCTCATGCCACTTTCCATCCCGCGATGTCTTCTGGGGAGGGAAGATCTCAACGGCGCGGTAGTCATCGAGGGGCAGGTTTGCTACGTTCTCTTTTTCGCCAGGTGAGAGAACCTGGACGTCGCGACCTACGGGGATGGCTCGGCCGACCTTACCCAGTACTGGAATACCTGCACCGTGCCACTCTGCATCGAGCTCAACCCATTGACCAGCCTCGAGGTATTGGTAGGGAGCATTGAGGTTCAGGTAACCCTCGTCGTCATCCGAGGCCTTGGGAAGGTAGATCTTGGCTTTGCTGGCTCCAGGCTGGAACACTCCTCCCACAAGCATCGAGTCACCCAACCAGTACTGAGTCTCTCCATCGAGGAGCTTCCAGACTTGTGGATCAGCCTCGTAGCCCCATCCGAGCCACCTCTGAGGCGGCAAAGCGCTCTGATGACTCTCCAGAGACAAAGAGTAGATGTAAGGGATCAGAGCGTAACGACGCTTGATGGTCTTTCGCACGAGGTGGGTGATAGATGGATGCATCCAGGGCTCAATCACATCGCCAACGGAGTTGTCTTCACCTGTCTTGAAGCAGTTGATGGCAAAGCGAGGGGAGTATATACCCAGCTGAATCCATCGGAGGAGAAGCTCAGGGGAAGGTTGGGGACCTTCAAAACCGCCGATGTCATGTCCGTAGCAGTGCATCAGACAAAGACCGGCAGTTAGAGACAGCGCGGTTGAGCCTCGCATGCTATCCCAGCTGGTCGTGTTGTCACCACTCCATGAACTACAGGCGTATCGGAGGGTGCCAGTTGTAGCACTTCGTGTGAGCACGAAGGGTCGATCATCAGGGTTGACAGCGAGAAGGGCGTCGTGCGAGGCCTTTCCATTGAGTTCTGTGTGTAAGCTGCGGCCCCAGAGACCAACTTGAGGGCGCTTCTCAAGGCCTTCAGGAACCTGGAGGGAATCCTTGCCGACATCGAGAGCGCACTCCCACTCGTCGTCGGGGATGGTGTACTCGTTGTTGTCGTTCCACATGCAGTCAATGCCCTCTTCGGCAAGCCTCTTGATGCCGTCGTACCACCACTTGTAGCCAGCGGCAGACGTAAAATCAATGTGGCCTCCGTCATCTCTCTCGCCGCCGCCTGCACTCCAGAGTTTTGTGACAGCTGGTTTCTTGGTGTGGGGATCGACGAATAAGCCACCAGCGTCCCTAAGCTTCTCGTACTCGGGATGGCTAGCGGTGAGGTACGGCTTCACGTTGGCGATGAGGCGCATGCCGAGCTTGTGATACTCCTTGATCCAATCTTCAGGGTTGGGGAAGCGATGGTGGTTCCAGGTGAAGACGTGTCGGTTCTTGGGTGGGTGCTCGGCCACGGTGTATCCGGATGACATCTGGTAAGCCGAGCAGGGAATGTCGTGCTCTTTCATCTTGTGTGCCAGATCCAGCAGAGCTTCACCGGCAGGAGGACTGTCGAGCATGGAGTACTTCATACCACCGGATAGATACCCAAAGGCCCAGCGAGGCACAAGCAAAGGGTAGCCCGCCAATTCAGCGTACGTCTGGACGATGTCCTTCAGAGTTTTTCCCGTGATGATGTACTCCTCGAGACCGCCAAAGTCCTGACGGTAGACTTTGTAGAAACCCCACATACCGTCCATCTCAGAGCCGATGGAGTATTCACCTCTGGTATGGCTGGTTGAGAACATGGCCACACAGCCTTGCGGTGTAGCGTTGATCAAGAGGGGGATGTTTTTGTAGAGAGGATCGGTGCGGTGAACATCATATCCGAAACTGTCGGTTGCCGATAGCTGGAAGCGTCGACCTGAAAGATCCATTGGCGCAGCCTTTTCTCCCAGCCCAGCGTGGAAGGTGTTGCGATTATACTGGGTATAATGCGCGACACCATCACCGTTGACGGCGTAGGATCTGTTGGCGAGGTCCTGGAGGATAGGTTCCTGTCCGTCGAACCCCACAGACAACAGCGGCGTCTCTCCAGCATAGTTGACACTGGCGACGACGTCTCCAATCTGGATCTTGGTGCCTTTCTCAGATGATGTTACATTGGGCTTAACACCATCCAGCCGTATCTCGGCGCGAGGAACGCTGGGATGTGGTGGTGGGGGATGGGTGGGAGAAGTAAATGTTGTGCGGAAGACATTTGGACGAACAGCTTCGAAGGAGAATTCGAAGGGAAGAGTGGTGTCATTGCAGCGTAAGTGAACCGATGGCTCGGAGCTTTGGTCTTTGCTGGCGGGGTCAAGGGACCAGGATGTAGGGATGCGTTCACGTTGAGGCATGATGGAGCACTATTAAGTATGAACTCAAGAATGGGATATGTGAGTCTGAAGACTTGGGACAATTATTACGGGGGATCATGGCTCTTTTAACTGTATTGGTGTATCAATAGTAACTCACTTTACCGGGCTCAACGACTTTTCTCCGGAGTATGGACGATGGTTTCGGAGAATTGTGCTCAAACCCGATGTTTTCTTGGCGCGTGATCTGATTAAAGCACACAACCCCTCACGGAGAAAATTGGCCAAGTCCGACCGCTAGCCGAACATCCCCATGGGGTAAGGGCCGCTAACTGACAGGCCACCAGGGTATTGTCTTTCAATGTTTCTTTTTCTTTTTCTTCTTCTTTCAACCACCGAAAGTTTCAATGGTAGTTTGAAACATGTCTTGTTATCTCAACGTATTATATTTAGTGATTGGTGTAACACCTGTTACCCTTGAATTAGTTGGGCTATGTTGCTAAGGAAGATTAGAATACTCCACTGGTACAAGCGAGATGCCTGAGGCACTAGTAATGACTAGGCATTTTACCATCCCCGCATATGCACGATTCATGCAAATGTGCCATAGACAAGACGCATTCGCACCACGAGGATGATTTCGAGAAACACGACAAGCAAAAATAGTCATATTCAAGATGTCTCATCGCATAGTGGAGCATCCTCGGCGGGAGTCGTCACCGCCTCGTGCTCGCAAGAAACGAATTCCGGTATCTTGCCATTCCCATGCCCATAAACCTGCAAAATGGGTTGCCTCACATTGACTAACTGGGATTGAAGAAGGCTTGCAGTTCATGTCGTCAAAGTAAAGTGTGTAAGAAAGAACATGCTCCTCGGTGAATAGGGCATTGATGTCGTGTTAGGTTAAATGTGATGGCTCAAGACCATGTTCTCGGTACGCATCTCGCAATTCATCTCTACAGTAGCTTATGTTAATTCATCACTTAGATGTCGACAGATACAGAAGCCTTGCAACTTTATCGAAAGACCCAAAGAGGCTCATGAGTTGTCCGTAGCTATTGATATGGTCGATAGTACACTGACTAATGAGTTGACTGAGCAGGAAGATCGAGGCATTGGAACAACAGATTGAGCTCCTCAAGTCACGCCTGCAGCCAGAGACATCAGCTTCACTGGACACATCAACTCGTGCCTACTTAACCGAAACTCAAAGGTCCCTGCAATTCGCCTCGTTGGACAGTCTCGGAACTCCACACGATATTGAGTATGCACAGGTACCTGGTATCTCGACTCACCCATCCCAAATAGCAATGTCTACCAGCACGAGCTCTCCAGATACTTCATTATATCTCACAAGACCACAAAAGCGACCACGATCATCCTTTGAGGCTGAAACTCCAGCCGTGGCAAATATCTGGAGCGATGCTGACCTCAAGGCGGAAGAGTCAGAGATATATTTCAACGCCTTCTTCTCAGGGTGTGACCGCTATGTTCCCATATTCGACCCGGGACACGATTCAATCGAGGCCGTGCGTAGCAGGAGTGATTTGCTGTTTACCACCATCTGTGCAGTTGGCTGCCGTGTGCTCCACGGAACTAATTCCAGGTGGAGAGCACTCGCACTTAGCACCCAGCGCATGCTCAACGCCGCCATTGTCAATCCAGCTATGGGATGTCTTGAGACTGTACAGGCATTACTTGTGCAAGCTTGCTATGCTGGCGAAAGAGCCCTTCTCATATCGATCGCTACTCGCATGGCGTTGGACCTTGGATTTCCGGAAGCCTACGACACACTGGTGACGGAATCCGTCCTGGGCGAAGCGCAGTCTAGCAATGGTTGTGAGTCCGCTCATGAGACCAACCTTGTGCGAATGCGTCAAACTCGAGTATGGCTACACCTCTTAGTCATGAGTTACATTCTACATGTGGATGCTGGTGGTATGCCGACATTTAAATTCAGAGGGGCTTCGCGTAGGTGCAGAATCCTGCTGCAGAGTCCCTTCTCCAACGGAATGGATCATTACCTCTTCGCCCAAGTAGAGCTCAATGTTCTCCGCGCAAAGATCTACGCCTCCTTGCCCCAGCGCGCTAACCTGACTGACGAGGAGATTATGGACTTGGTCAGAGATGCTAAGCTCGACATTGACGTTTGGTTCAACGATTGGATGCGCATATCGCAACCTCATCATCACTCCATGCCGTGGTTCGTCCCAAACCTATCAGTGCAGCGCTGTTGGGCCGACAACATGACTCTTTGCCGTGCGGTCAGGGCTGCAGGCGTGGAGAATGTGAACGTCATGTCGCCTATACAAAAGAACATACTGGTGATGACCAAAGCATCGCTGAAGCAGCATCTTGACATAACCATCCAAGAGCCGCGTCTGTACCTGGAAAGCACTCGGTATGCGATGGACTTTGTCTGGGCCAAGAACACGTTTTGTTGTTTACTACTGCTGAAGCTATCTGCCTTGCTCCCTGATGGAGATGAGAATCACAGCCATGAACTTGTGGCGAAGGCAGGCGCTTTACTCAACGAGTTAGAAAAAGCCACGGCTGGGGGCGCTAGAGATGATAGTCGATCAAGTACCAGCGTGTTATATCTTCGGCTTCTGAAGACGAGTATTCAGAAATATCAGCGGGGTTTAGACCAGGACGCACAAGTTTGCCAGGACGATACAGTTTCTGACATTCCAGGCCAGCCAAGGGATTACGAATCGATTCCTTCTGGGTATAGCGAGTTGGAATCATTTGTGCCTGACCAGTTCGTCTTTGAGTGGGACTTTCCTGGGCTTACCCTGTTCTCGTCTCCGATTAATGAGACAACGTGGTTGAGTGAGTTTTTAAGTGGAACGCAGGAGTTCAGGCAGGATAGTAGTAGTATAAACTGGGCACTCATAGACTTTTCCATGTAGGATAGCTAGCATGATACAAATCACTCTACTATTTATTGTCAATTCTTATTCTTTCTGATGCGATGAGACATAATCCGCGGCCCATTAGTGTATTGTATAAGTACTACATATTTTTATTGAGGCTGACAGATATCTATTGACAGCTCCCACATTCCCATCCCCCTGTCTATGGACGTCGAAACTCCATTACTTCAGTCGGCGCAGGGGAGTGAGGTGAGGCAAATCCTCAGTGGCTGTTCCATTAATTGCAAGGGCAAGACTATCGAACAGTTAGCAAAACATTCGCACCATTGATACCTACGACAGATATGTCGAGTCATTAGTCCAGGTGAGGTAGGAGCAGGCTTACTACGTCTTGTTAGCTAACACCGGTCTTGTGTAGGGAGTGGCTTGGGGTCAAGACATACCATTTCTTCCACGTCATTTTCAGACAAGTTGCTGATGTCGTACACGCTTCCATCTTCAAGATTGAGCTGGGTCGCCTTCTCCGTCCCCTCGCACTTCTGGTCTGCAGATCTCTTTCTTCCGTCGCCGAACCAGTAGAACGCTCCGCTCATGCTATACCCAGTGGCACCAAGGCAGAAATCACGACCGCGACCAATCGCCGACTGCTGCTTGCTCTCGCACCCAGCGCCTCTGTACCCATTGGCCGTGAGCGTCCAGTCACTAGGCACGGCGACGATGCCGACAGTGGCGAAGAATTGGCCGGTCGCGGTGCAGCAGAAGTTAGGGTTTGCGTTGGGGCAGCCTATCGATGGGCCGGAGTAGCAGGCTCCTTGGTTGTTGCTGTAGAAGCGGATGTCGACGGCTGACACTGTAGCCGCGAGGCCAAGAATAACGCTGGAGAACAACATGGTGGGAAAGACTAGTGAGTTGGTGAAGGAGGTTGGTGAAGTTTGGAAACAGGATTGGTCTGGGATTTATAGTCGAGAGTAAAGCATCACACCGCTCCATTACCAGCCTTGTACCATAAATAATTTATCAGGCTAAATAGAACAGAACATGGGAATCTTCCTGCGGTGGCGGCTGTGTATAATCGCAACTGCTCGAAATGGTTAACTCACGAGCGAAGGAGTAGGAAGGAATGAGCTAAACACCCTGGCACTACATAGTTCTAGGGTATACATGTTCCTGAAGTCTGAGCACGGAAGCTGATTGGCTACTATGAGAATGATTCGGGGATCCTTCTATAGGAAGGTCAAAAATAGGCTCTGCCCCAACTACTATTATCCAATAGACAGCGCAAGTTAATAGTATGCCTGCAATAATGCGTGATTTGGAATTACGGGGAAGTTGGATGGCTCTTATCTGCGTTGATCCATCCGATGCACAGTAAGCACAGCTACTAGAAAGGATAATGTTACCCGCATTGAGTCCTGACTTACTCTTGACTCTCGAGGTTTATATTTCTGACTCTTGCTCCCACTTTCAACGCCACATATTGATATCGTAGTATTTAGAGATTCGGAAAGTATTCCAAACACCAGCAGTGATTTTCTGTTTGTCTGATTAATAAAGAAATAACGTGTTATGTGGGATTGACGGCGGATGTTAGCCGACAGAAATAATTGGCATTCCTTCCACTATAAGGCTGCCAAAAGCGGCTGAAGACTTTTGTCGCCTCTATGCACATGGATTCAGTGGGGGGATCTTCCGGGCATGCATGCACAACTATGTATAAAACCGGACAGTATGCATAACTAACGGTCCGGAGCCTAGCGGTCCCGTGTGGGGCCCCGCATAAAACCGGCGCCACGGGACTAAATCTCCATGGATTCGGACTCTTAAACGGGCCCGACACCAGACAATGATTGGCTACCTGCACCCTCGGTATCGGTTTCGCATTCGAGAAGGACATTGATTGGCCAGTTGGTTTGCGTTGACGATAGCGTTTTGGATGTAACGCTTTGGTATTTAAACAATTTTGACTCTGCCCCCTTTCCCTTCTACATCTCTGCTGCTACATACCATCTCGACATTATGCCTGGGAGCGATCAGGAGAAGATGGACGGAATTCGGCCTGGAAGTCAGCGAACGCTTACGCCTTCCGACAACGGCAGTGATACTGCGAAGCCTCGGGATGAGGAGACTACCAAGGAAGTCGCTGAATCGCACGATCCTAATGCGGTGGGATGGGATGGACCAGATGATCCTGAGAATCCGATGAATTGGCCGGCCAGGAAGAAGTGGTCTTGTATCGGTGCTTTATCAGTCATGACTCTCTTAACGTAAGTTGACTCCTACACCCTTTGACACTTATATGCTAACTCAAATAGACCACTCGTGAGTATAACCAACACGTTCCAGATAGCATCTAACTCCCCCAGGGCTCCTCGATGTTCGCCCCAGGCGTCCCAGACATCATGCGCGAATTCGAGACCAGCAACCGCAACATCGCCACGTTCGTCGTCTCCGTCTACGTGCTAGGCTTCGCCTTTGGTCCTTTGCTCGCCGCGCCGCTCAGCGAGATCTACGGCCGCGCCATTGTCTTCAACGTTGCCAACGTGCTCTTCCTCATCATGACCGTCGCCACGGCCCTCAGCACCAACATGCCCATGCTTATCGTCTTCCGCTTCCTCATGGGCTTCACCGGCTCTACGCCTGTGACAAACGGCAGTGGAACTATCTCGGATATCTTCCCTGCGCAGGAGAGGGGCAAGGCGATGGCTGTTTGGGCCATGGGGCCTTTGCTGGGGCCGTGTATTGGACCGTTGGCTGGTGGTTACATGGTCGAGGCTATTGGATGGCGATGGGTATTTTGGCTGATTGCTATTCTTGTGAGTGCCTAACCTGTGGTAGGAGGAATGCATGTGCTGACCTTTTAGACTGGCTTCATCGCTGTGCTTTGCTACTTCGCCGCACCCGAGACATACGGCCCAACGCTCCTCCGCCGAAAAACGAAGAAACTCCAGAAAGAAACCGGAAACCAGGATCTATACTCCGTTCTCGACATGGATGGCTTGACGGCCAAACAGCGCCTCACCCACGCCTGCATCCGCCCCATGAAGATGCTCTTCACCCAGCTCCCCGTCTTCATCCTCTCGCTCTACGTCGCCATCGTCTACGGCGTGCTGTATCTCATGTTCAGCACCTTTACCTTTGTCTTTGCGCAGCAGTACGGCTTCGGAACAGGTACCATCGGCTTGGCGTATCTCCCCACGGGTATTGGCATGCTCTTCGGCACTATCACATTTGGAATCATGACGGATGTGGTTATCAAGAAGAAGATTGCGCAGAACGGGAAGACGGTTCCTGAGGATCGGTTGCCGATTTGGATGACCTTGCCATCTGGTCTGCTCATCGTGGGCGCGCTGTTCTGGTATGGCTGGGCAGCTGATCAGCACACGCATTGGATCGTACCCATGATCGGCGTTGCCTTCTTCTGCTTCGGTCTCATGGGCATTATGGTAAGTTTCTATCCAACTTCGCAGAGGGCATTACTAACAGGTGCTAGATGTGTCTGCAAACATACCTCGTTGACGCCTACATCACCTACGCAGCCTCAGTCGTCGCCGCAATGACAGTGCTCCGATCTCTGGCCGGCGCTTTGCTTCCGTTGGCTGGCTTGTCCATGTACGATGATTTAGGTCTTGGATGGGGAAATAGCGTGCTGGCGTTTTTGGCTCTGGTTCTTGTGCCGGTGCCAATTATCTTCCATCTTTACGGGCCGAAGATTCGAGCGAAAAGTCCGAATAACCTTGGTTAGACTTGATTGTACTGGTGGGATAGATGGTTATGGCGCTGTAGGGTGGTGTCACGGACGTGGAGCTCTATGCTGGCTAAAAAGCGGATTTTGGGTAAAATGTTGGGTGTAGTCATATAAATTGTAATTGGAAAGGTTACCAAGACCATTAATATCAACTTTCTTTCATTATCATTCTCGCAGGAAATGACCATCGTGAGTCTTGAAGAAATACCATGGAAGCGAACTGGTAATTCTGGAGGCTCGTATTGAAACTAAATAGCTTAGCGCTAGCTACTGATGCAACAATGAAAGTAAACATTATCTGTTACCTTGATATAAAGAAGGCAGTAAAAAGAAAAGAAATAGCAAAGAGTTACTACTTTAACTTCTAATCCGTCCCTTACCAGTTTCTTCATAGGAGAGCAGATAGAATGTTATATTGCTTACCATCTTTGGTTATAAATAAGAATAACACACACTCTTAGGTGTGCACTCAGGATATCTTAAAAGTATTGTGCATCTCCACGCAGGAGATAGGTTGCGATTGTTTGGACGCGGAAAGGGAGTGCTTCCCTATTTGTGAGAGATTGCCTATCAACAGGTGCATATAGGTTTCCAATCCTATTTGCAAACGGTGGTGACTTTCGATATCAGAGTAAAGGCTGTGCCGGATGTCATAGTTCTCTAAATGTACAAACAGTCCCTGCCAGGATATAGTGCGATGCAATACGTTTAAATACCCTTTGATATACTGGCACTACTAGTCTAGCCTTTTTCTGCCTTAACTAATGTCTAGTCCTAGTAAAAAGGTTCCAAGGCCTAATTAGAGAATATAGGTTGTTAGATTATCTTTAGCCCTTAAATACAAAAAAGCTATTATAATCTAAGACTTGTTAGAGCTATAAGAGAGTATTACTCTGGATACCTTAGATATTAACTTAGAATTCCTAATAGATAAAATACCGAACTAGTTTAGAATTAAAAGAATAAGCTAATTTATAAATAATATAATTTGGGATATTATCTATACAAGGGCTTATTAGAGAACTAATAAAAGACTATCTACAATTAAGCACTAATCGTTATAATAAGGATAATGTTAAATTAAATAATAGTCTAGCTATTATATATAAAATCTCAAACCAGCTATAATAATGGCTCGTGAAATTTTATCTATCAGCAGTGGTCGTTCTTCTTGTTTCTGTGTTGATTATCATAACCAGTTTATATACAATGGGATTTGGGAGGCGGTAGATGGTTCGCGTGAATACAGCAGTAGAAGCACCCTGGCAGAAGCCAATTTATTACTAGGATATCCTATTTTGAACGAGGGCCAAAGACCCAAGAATTGATTATGGAACTTCTTGCCTTAGAATGAACCAATCTGGCCTACCTGGACCTCATTAAAGTGCCTTAATAAAGATGATTGGCGCATTGAACAACCTTCTATTAGGCGCTCGACAACGAACCACCAAGGTGTTGTTTATTAACTGTCTTTCCATTGCGTCTTTCAATACCGCGATCTTGCGACTCCAAGGTTTCCGTCTCAAAGTTTGATGACCATAGCAAGGTATCAGATCTGGTTTGGCATTCCCATGTATATTGTGCAGGTTGGAGTACGGCCTTTACTAGTCATGGCGATTGCCTTCAGAACAGTCTTTTATGGTGCGCAGTTTCCCCTATCCCCTTAGACGGAGTAAGTATTTTCACGTATAGTGGGTGGGAGTGACAACGAAACATACCCGCGGTGCCGGGGAGTCTGACATATGTTACATAGTGCCCTAGAAAACAAACTACAGACGAAGGTAACCTTTCATGTTATTTCTTCAACCATCAATTTATAGATTTTCTTCCTCATCGATCCTTCTGGGCCGAAGATAGTCATCCTCAGTCTGGATTTCAAAGAGGTCCGCCACCCGTGATTCGTACGTAAAATCAGAAGGGAGCATTATTCGTCCACCGAATTCCTCTTCGCCGAATCTCCCACGCCACCTTTGTATCCAATGATGACTGTCGAGCCCCTCGGTTTCTTTCACCACGTTCTCAGAATCCCAGGCTACCCCGGTGTTAAAGTCACAGCGCAAGATGGGCGACGTTTTGTTCATCAAGTGATCAAGGGCTTCGACATCCTCGTCCTGGAGCAAATACCGGCCTACCTCTTGCCACTCTAAGGAGCCTGGGACGAAGGACCCGCTCTGTGCCAGTGCTTTGTATACTCGCGACCATGCAATGTCTCGGTGGACATATTGCTGGAATATATCCGTGCAGTAGTCCACATAAGGCCCAGGTTCAAGAACAAATGTGAAAGCCTCGGCAGGAATACCTACATCCGTTATAGCAAGCGCATCGACCAGCCAGTGGGCCAAATATGGGCTTATATCCCCTTTGTACAGCTTTGGTTCGGCTTCCCACCCAAGCTGGAAGTGGGCTGCAACATCAAACGGGCTATCAATTTCTGCATTGATACACTTCAACCAGTCGACATGGCGCTCAACTTGAAGCAACGGGTTCTCCCTGAAGAAAGGTGCCAGGTCCTGCACGTGGCATGACGGGTTGTTGACCGATGGCAAATCTTCATGCAATACGAGGCTCCGAATGTGAATACGCTGGTCGGCACAAATCCGGCGTTGTAGGAAGTGAATCGCGCCAGCGACGGCCGAGAACCGGATCTTTTCCCTGCAACGAACGCCAGAAGAGTTATGAAGTTCGCCTCGTCGGTCGGAATCAAGGTTAGAATTACTTTGAGGGTTATTGTCACCATCGTCTTCATAACGCCAAAAGGGGGTATGATGCCACATGCTTGGAAGTTTCCAGACATCGCGCAATTGTAAGAGCTTTATCGCATGCAAGACACCAGACTCTGAAGGAATCTCCCAAGGCTTGAAACTAAGTCCCATAAAATCTTGTACAGGGCGCTCTCCGGTCCAACATGGAAAGGATTTGGCCACATGATGGCCGAACTCGACAGGCTTGTTCTCAGCCAGAATTTGTAGGCAATGAGACAGACCACCTTGAATCTCCCAGAAGGTTCCAGTCCAGAATTCCCGCAACTCATGGTTGGAATCGGTATCAAGAGCTGCAAAGGCGGAGCAATACTCATATGACTCTAGGGTATCTTCGTCAACATACATACCCAAGTTGTCAATAATTGAGGGACATAGGGTCAAGTTCATGTTGTATGTAGAATTCTCGCTCCCAGGCTCCGCAGTGGACGCACGTTCACCCAAGCTGCACGAATCCTGGAATGTGTCATTAACCATTGCGATATAGTCTTGATGTTGTAGCATGTTAACCCTAAGCTGTGGTACGAACTTTGGGTATTTTAGGGCAAGCTGCGCCAACATGTCCGCTGTCATAAAACGAGCGAGATGTATAACAAAGTCCGACTGCAAAATATAGTAATAAGATGTGACCAGATTGAAGCAGCCGGCCAAGCTTCGCCAGTCCTCGCGGTAGAGAGTAGAGAATTTGACTGTATTGATAGTCAGCGGGAGGTGCCTAGTGTCGTTTGCGATCGATCGACAAGTTGACATCAGCGACAGCTCGATCGGGCGGTTGTCGGCAGTCTTGAGTGAGTCGGACTTCGCATCATAAACGTATCCGCCTTCGACTTTGAAGTAGTCGTGGAAGATTTGCTGCCTCAACTCCAGAGGAAGATTGAGGAGGTTGGCTTTGTCTTTAGCGTTGGAAGCCATAACAATAGCGGTGGTTGAAGAATGAAGATAGTGGCGATGTGGACAATATGGACGATGGTGTTGATTGCAATGCGGGAGGGGTCTCGGGGTTCTTATAATCCGGACTCCGTACCAAAAGCCACTGGTCTGTGACCCAGTCACTTTGTTTGATGCAGCCAATCAGAGAGTTACACACACACGTCAGTCAAAGTCAAAGTCAAAGTCAATGTAAAAAAGAAAAAAAAGTTAAAGAAATAATCAAGAAACGCTATATAAAAAGTCTGTCCACCAAGACAAGAAATCTCTAGTCCTTAAGTGTGGTAGTAGCATAGATTATTTATATCGAGTCTGGTAGCACCATTGAAAAAGAGATCTAGCTATCCCGATAAAACTCACAGAAATATTAATAATAGAGGTCCCTACACAGACCAAAAAGCAACAATAGCTTAAATCCAAAAAGGTTACCCAACCATATCAGCCACCGCAACTCTATTTCCAAAGGGCATAAAAAGCCCCTGCAAGAACCACTGCAAGTCAGCTACCAAACACGCAATGGGAGAGATGGCAGCTAATCACCCGCTGGGGCCACGAGTTCCCCTCACCATTTCAATCAACCCACCCGAGCTTCTAATGTAAGAGTCAGCTTCGAACATCATAGAGTAATACCCGTACCTACACGAGAAGATCACGACTAGACAATAAAGAGATCAGCATTATTCATAACAAAGGAAAAGCATAAACTTATTCACCAAGTAACCTGCCAAGCTTCCACTAAAAGTCAGTCATGGATAACGCTGAGAGAAGGGATACATACACCTCCTAATCACCCGTAAGTAGACCCGTCGGCTTCTCCTCATCCAAGTCAGCGCCAATGTCAAGAGGTGATGGGAGGGTACTTACTCACAAGTGGATCAACAAAGCTGACCTCAATCACAGTCAAGATGCCGAACACAAGCAACACCCCTACTGCTTAAGAATCCCTGGTTAGTGGCCATCTACATCTACCATAAAGGACATTTTCAAAACTTATCCCGCCGAAGACTGCATACGAGCCTACGAGCCTACGAGAGGCTCATGCAACCTAGTAACAAGGCTATCGTGACCGTGTTGCAAGAGAACACTGTCCCCGAGGACCGCAAGGGGCTACGGAGAGAGGCCAGTAAGCTCTCGGCAATCAAGCAAGATACCGAGACCGACGAAGACCTGCTGGCTATTCGAAGAATCTTAGTATGAATTTGAACCCATTAGATGGAGAGCCACGGTCAACTTACACCTAGTCATCTTCGGCTGCAAGGTCCTGCAGGCCCTGGAGGCATAAGGAGAGACTTCCTTGATGCCTTGAAAACACCTAAGAGAACGTGTTAGCGCTTGGTGGGGGATTGAGAAATGGTGATATGGTACTTACGGCCACAGGCTGTGGATCATGCAGCTGATCAGCTGGGCTGTGTTGATCCGAGACAACCTCTAAGGGTCTGACTACATACGTTAGTATAAAGTAGTACATATGAGTTGGAATGCTAGAGAAGCCTTCATACAGTCCAGATTATTTGTAGTCCCAGAACCAGAAGAGTGACTGGCAATGTGAATTCTGTCAGCGACGAGGTGGGACTGGAGGATCATGTGGCGGAAGGCAAGACTGAGAACGCGGTAACAGCATGGAACGAATGAAACGGATCGCATTGAGGTTAGGAAAAGTCAAACGTACCGGCAAGGAATCTGCTAAAGCCCAAAGAGTTAGAAGATAATACACTAACGAAACCAGCAGAGTGCAGTCATACAGACTTTGAAGAGACTGTAAAAGTCAGAGTCTGTGGGGGGGAATGAGTAGGGAACCTCAGTGGAGGGTAGTGCAACATACTGTGGGAGGAAAATCGTGTGCGCTGCTGGTCGGAGCAAAAGGTCAGTCACATAGACACGTGGAGACGGTGAAAGATTAGAGAATTGGGTTGACTTACCAAGGTAGAGTTTTGTGCCGAAGGTCAGAAAGTCCTGAAAAGATAAAAAGAGCCACTAGATAAGCTACAGTCCATCATTCTATAAAAAGTCGAAAGACTTACCTTCGGCCGGGGAAGCCGCCGTAGTCAATTGACTGAGATCACATGACCTAAAAGACCTCCCTCAGTGATATGATAGCTAAAGCAGCAAAGAGCGCGTCAGTAAACGGAATATGTAGACGGGTAGGATGAGGGTGACTGACTCACGCCAAAGGCAACCAACAGTATTGCAACAGTAATGCAACCAAGGTTCAATTTGCATCAGCGAAGAGAGACCTCGGTAAAAGGAAGTAGGGAAGAACAAGGGTTCCGGTGCAAGAGAATAGCAGAGATCGTAAAACGGGTAGAAACGGCCTTTCCATCGTTTATTCTCACCCATGATCTCGATGAGTTGGAAATCAATTCCAGTCCTTCGGTCCCTTGTTGTGCTTCCAGGCTTCAATGCGGGCAGAGACAAATCAATCTCCGCCCTCTCCCTCGCTGAAATGCGAGTCAGCGCGAGGCGCTTCAAACTGAGACAGCTTGAAGTAGGTGATGGCCCAATCCGCAGCAACAGTTCCTTGCACTGTCAAAAGACGCCTGAAGTCGACCGTCTCGAGCTTGTCTTCCAATCGACGTCTGGCGCCCTTGAGGTCAGGGCATTCGATGAACATGTGGAAGACGGTTTGCTTTGCATGTCCGCAGGAACATGTAGCAGGGACCAACTCAAAAGACTCGGGCGATGTGAGATCTGGAGAACCGGGCAAGGGACATTTGGCATGTATTCTGTTCAAGAAATGGTTGAGGCCAATAAACTCTGTTCGGCATTGCAAGAGCATCGTGCTTTGAGCACGGGTCATACACGCGTAAAGTAGTAGACTCTGCATACCCCAGGATCCCTCAATAGCCAGAGGACGATGCCGTTCGGCGTGCCTGACTGATCGTTCTCGCCGGTACTGGTCCCAAATCTCAGCACTCCTCTTGCATGCGTCCTGTCGAGCGCGTTGGTTGGTGACAGCCTTGCGTCTCGCCGGGTTCTCCCACACCTTGAGCAACTTTTCCACGTTACCCTTGTTCTTGGTCAGGATACCTTTGGCCGCTGACTTGCAAACCCACTGTGCTTCTTGGTCAAGAAGCTGATACCCCGTAGGCTTTAGGTTCTCCCACTTGTTGGGCATCTGAACACCCTGAACGAAGCTGTGTGGTCCTCTCTTGATTTCCAAGGACTTGGCCCTCGAGGAGATCATGTTCCGGTAGAGGAAGACGCGAAGGCTCTCGATGTTGAGCTCCTTCTCGAGAACTCGCTGTGACGTGTTCCCGAGTGCCCCCGAGATCTGCTTGAGACACCTGTACTACAGACTCTCCAGACGTTGGATCTGTCGGCGCTTCAATGACCAGTCCAGCCGCTGCTTTGGACTGTGGACGAACCAAGCACCACAGGCGTAGGCGATGGTCGGGCGAATCTTGCCCAGGAAGAACTTCCTGGCCGCCATAAGATCATGCCCCAGACTGTTCCAATTACCCCTCGCAGACAATTGAGTGACTTCTCAACTTTGGCCACAACATCAGTAATGTGCGCTTCCCAAGTGAGTTGATGATCGATGACAACCCCAAGCACCTCGACATCGACCCTGAGCCAATTGGGATTGTCCTTCAGCCCTTGGTTGTTGGGAAGGAGCCGGCAATCGGGACCTGTGTCATTCTGGCATTTGAAATGCATCAGGTTGTACTTGGGAGGCGAGAACTTGACTCCAGCAGAGGTGGTCCACTTCATGATGCCTTCATGTACAATCTCCAATCCCCGGCAGTTCTTTTCATAAGAGCTGGAGACGGCCACTAGGTAGGTGTCATCAACGTACGCAAAGGCGTAGACCTTAACCCCAATGCTGGGGTTCTTATTGATCTCCCCAAGGAGAGGGGCGGCGAAGACGAGGAAAAGCAGGGGCGAAAGTGGCGAGCCCTGAGGGATGCCGATATAGATGTAAAAGAGGTCAGAAAGGCTGCGGGGTAATTGCAAGTTGGTGACTCGATCCGACAGAAAAGAATGGGTGAAATGGAGGTACCAATCAGGGATGGCGTGGTCGGCAAGGACTTGAAGCAGCTTGTCTGGGTCGACGCGGTCAAATGCAGCAGAGATGTCGAGGCCCATCATGGTCACCTTGTTTAGCTTCCTGAGTGACGCCCTCTTGAATTTCCTTGTCTGCTTCCCAGACCAAGACTTGTAAACAACACCCAGTATGTCTTGGACGGCATGAGTAGTTGACCTACCGGGAGCTCCGTACTGGGTGTTAGGGAGAAGACGGCTTTCGATAGCAGCCTTCTTGAGACGCTCAGCAGCAATCTTCTCCAGCAGCTTACTAACAGCTGACAGAAGGGTAATGGGCCGCCAGCTCTTGGGCGGGTCGTAGGACTCTTTGCTAGACTTGGGAAGGATGACGGTGTTGGCGTGTCTAAAGAGCCGCGGAATGTGGCACAGTTTGAGACAGGCTCGGAAAAAGCAAGTGAGGAATTTCAGAAGCTGTGGACGAACCATCTTGATAGCATCGTTGGCAATCTTATCCCTCCCCGCAGCCTTCCCAGAAGGAAGCTTGTGTATGAGTCGGTCGACAGTGTGCTCGTCGAGCGATTGATCGATGTTGAGCTGGCATCGGTTTGAATCCAAAGCGGAGAATCGAATGCTGTAGGCACCCGGGGTGTCGCTCGTCTTTGTCCATATGCTGTCCCTGAGGCACTTCTGCTTGTCCTCCTCGGTCATACAGGTGACGCAACCCATTTCCGTTATCAGAGATGGCATGTCGCTCGCGTGCTGTGGGCCGAACATTCGTTTGTCATCTTGGACAGTGCTCAAACACCATTGGGGGTTTGCTCTTCAACCCGGCGTAGCGACGACAGTGTTTGCCGCTATTGATCTTGCCTGTTTCGTGGTCCCGCCGCTGCATGACCCTCCGAGCCTCACGGTCCAGTGCAGGGCCTAGTTATTCAACCGTAATGGCTTCGTTCTGCATCTCCAAGCGGATGTTGGGGTCCAGCGAAAATCTGATTTTCCCGGGCGGGTTCGCAAAGCGGCTTGGGATGCACTTATCCCTGTGATCCTCAATGCTCTGGATGAGGTTCAAAGCCGCCTGACCAAGCTTGCCATGCGACAAAAGGACATAAGTGCTCATTTCCTCCATCCTGGCGGTTGCCATGCTTTTGAAGGCCCCAGGAGGGTTCTTGAAGTAGTTGTACCGCACGGTTCTGTCCACGAAGGGTTGAAAGTCCAGTACTGACCTAGTAGGACGATGATCGGACATGTCCCAGCGAGACTTGTCATTGATGCCCCAGCTCAGGATCCTGCTCTTGAGGGCCGTGCTGGCAAACGTGAGGTCGATACATGAGGCTATGGAATGTTTGTAAGCGTTTGTGCGGCGAAAGGTGGTAGTGCCTTTCAACATGACAAGTTTCATTTGAGATGGGCATATTGTCTTTGAATTAGTTGGCCTTGGAAAACGCCAGAACGGGGTTGATAAGCTTGCCAGCTCAGGGCTGATGGTGGAGGTTGAAGTCTCCCATCACGAGGTGAGGTTTAGGAAAAGCAAATCTGCCAGTCAGATTATAGGTCTTGCCTTGCTCTTCGGGGGTATGATGCTGTTTATACTATTAACCTCATTAACCTAGCTTTGATAGATCTGTACATCGAGAATGTCCCTAAAGTCATGTGTTCCAAAGAATTTCGAGAAGCTTGAGCAGTTCGAAACTGGAAAGATATTATTGGTACTCGATCGTAAACAGATAGGCCGCGATGTATGTCATCTCGCTATTATGTCCCATGCTGAGAGAGTTTATAGGCTATGACCGCACAATCAAGAAATTGTTCTCGCAAATCTTAGTTCGTGGTCGATCTTAGTCTCCAAAACAACCAGGGATGTCCTGATCTTACCACACTGGTTTGATTGAACCAGTCTTTAATGGGGGAGTATTCGATCTGTGCTAGGTTGCTGTCGAGGTAGCTGAGCTTTTTCTTGAACTAATTTGTATCATGCTCATTAGTGTGACTTTGCTAAAAGCTAGAAGACTGTCTTAATAGCATTCGATATGGCTAGTGGACTATACTATACCTTATTTAATATAACTAGAAATATGAAGCCATATCTAATATCATAGTATAATTATTAAAGTATAAGATAAATATAATATAATTATACAGGCAACAATATTATCAAGTTACTATTATCCTTCATATAAAAGTTAATATGTAAGAGTAGATAATCTTCTATTAGCTCTTTAATAAGCCCTTATACAGACAACACCCTAAGCTATACTGCTTATAGTTATAACTCTGCTTATAGACTGCTTAACTAACACTAAAACCAGCTGGGCCCTTATCCATTGGGAATTTTGGGGTAATACCCGAGGCGCTGACGGTAATGCTCTCTCATAGCTCCAGCAAGTCTCAGGTCGTGACAGCCTCTTGCGTTTGAGGGCTAGTGATAATCCGGTGATCGCCTTTTATGTGATTCATTTCAAGGAAGTCTTGTGGTGTAGCGAGATGTTGTAAGGGAGCGAACACTGGGAAGCGAAGGCGACAGAGACACTGAGTTGACTGTAAGCGTAAAGTCGATGTAAGTGCCTACCAGCATTGGTCATTCAGGGACGGGAGTTAATGGTCTAACGGCTATCAAGTCCATCACGCAGTGGTGATATGATAAGAGAAGTGGTACCAATTGAATGGGCAATACGTTCACTATCGCCACAATACGAGCTTGTGACGTCATTTGGGTCGAACAACTCCGAGGATGTCTCGATGAACCATTCAGAGAATTGTTTGCCTGTTACTTAACCCAAGGACGATTGGTAATCAACCTCGAAAACTGATATATGATAATAATTCCCAATCATAAGTTACCATTGCCGATCTTTGTATGTCATTCCTTTCAAAAGTACCGATACGATATGAGCTTGATGGAAATCTTAGCATACTTGCACCAGCGTCATTATGACCGAAAATGACCCCTGCTTGTGCATCAATCGCTCGACATATAGCGTATGACCGTCGGAGGATTATCTCCTGGTTCACTTATAAGCCCATGCGGTAAGGAACTTTTGCTGAACGAAGGTTTGTTTAAAAGGTTGCTCATGGCTTGCTTTACACGTTTGTTAACTCCGCAGATCTAAATCTTCACACTCTTGTACCCCAAACTGAATACCACTTACATCTCGCCATGGATGAGACGCTGCAAACCGGCCTCGCGGCAGACATGCCCGCCGTTTCAGGCCTCCACTCCAACAAGCCAAACTGGGCAGACCCAGAAACAGCGGGGGAAAACGTCCTCCCTGAATCATACTGCCCAAAACCCGAATCTCGAGTCGCCTTTCCGACCGCGATGAAGCCTGTATCTGCTTCACACATCTGCGTAGGGGGCTGGTCTTGGGGGGACAAAGAAATATGGAACTGGGACGAAGGTCAACTTCCAGAACTCCGCGAGGCGTGGAAAGCTCTCTATGAAGCAGGAATCAATTTTATCGACACAGCGGAGGCTTACGGCGATGGTGAGAGTGAGAGGATTGTCGGGGATCTAGTTAAAGATTTACCTAGGGAGAGCTTCGTTATTCAGACGAAGTACTTTAGCACTCCGCTCAAAACAGCCAGCTTTGTTCATCCCGCTGAAGCGCCCATCAAGAGTCTCAAGGGTAGCTTAGAGAGGATGAAGCTAGACTACGTGGATATCTACCTTGTTCACGGACCGATTCATCCGCAGAGTATTGCTCAAATCGCTGAGGGTATGGCTCAGTGTGTGGAGCAAGGTCTGGCGCATTCTATCGGAGTGGCCAATCACAATGTCGAAGACGTTGATTTGATCAACGACGAACTTGCCAAGTTCAACATTCCCCTCGCTACCAACCAGTGCGAGTTCAACATCCTACGCCGCTACCCCGAACTCAGCGGAAACATCAAGCAATGCCAAGACAGCGGCATGATCTTCCAGTCATACTCATCTCTTGCCCAGGGACGGCTGACAGGCAAGTACACAAGGGACAACCCACCACCCAAGACGCGCCATTTCAGCAGTTACAATATGGAAGATATCGAATCTGTTCTTGAAACTCTGGGACGAATCGCTGAGCGACGGGGCAAGAGTGTTGCGGCGGTAGCGCTGAATTATAATATCAGTAAGGGTATTTTGCCAGTTGTTGGGATCAGGACTGTTGAACAGGCGAAGGATGCGATTGAGGCGCTTGGTTGGAGACTTACGCATGAAGAGATGGTTGAGATTGATAGAGTGAGTGTTGTGGGTGATAAGACAGTGTTTTGGCAGCAGAGTTGAAGAGTGTGATGGTTCAATTTATGGATAGGCTGTGTTAGGTTCGAAGAATGTAATATTCACCGGTCAACTGACTAAATATCTATTACGAGGCATCGCTTTTAGAATATGCCCCCGATTTGGAGTTAGGTATCGAGGACAACAAATAAGCACCTAACCTGGAGAGTTGAACTTGTAAGACATATGAGCGCAGAGTGTAAGACTCGGCCCAGAACCAATTTGCTTCTTGATCCTCGGCTGCAGGTTTACAACAGCGCCCAACAGCGCCTTACATGGCTACCCATCTACCTGATTCGTTCTAAATAAATACCATGGCAGTCCACGTGTCATACCGTCAGCTCTCAAATAGCGCTTGTTCCCAACTCTCACTGAACTATCATAACCTCCATATCCACAACCTCGGCTATGCAACATTTACTATCAGCACTAAAGCCAACGGAGACCCCATTCCGTAAGACTTGTTACTCACGGAACTATCATGAAGTGCTTACCAGTCCCTGCTAGCCTTGTCGATATTCGCATTCATCCCCAATTCATTACCTGGTTAGATAAGCACTAGCTGATTGGCAACACTGACGGTATCGAATAAGGACTGATTTCATTGGATAGTTTGCATAATGCGCTTACTAGCGCTGAGGGTTTTGTGGATTCCATGCAAGGCACTCCTATTCGAAAAGGATGTCGAACTGACTAATCCCTCTAAAGAGACAGAGTATCATGGCAGCGAATATTATCTTGCACAGGCTTAACTCGTACCCGAGCGGTTTTCCAAGAGCAGCACGATAGTAATTTATAAAACATGGTTCAATGAAACTGACATCAGCGGCAAGTCGGCACCAGCCTACATCGCCCAGCTCTTAGACCAAGTCCAAATGCTGACAGTGGAGCTCTCCGAGCTTGAACCATCAGATATCTACACCAAAACCGATTGCGAGAACCTGGCCAGACGCAACACACCTTGTCAACTAACCAACTGCTACAATTGGTTAGATTCCGCCAAATCTCACCCTGGGGGCCAACTCCTCCTAAATCTCGTCACAAGACAGCCTAGCATTGTACTCCGCCACACCACCGCTTTTAACAAGAATCCAAAACTAGCCATCGATAGCGCTTGAAGCGACGCTACGGCATGGGTAATCTTACAGGAGCCCCAAGTTCTGCTGATCCTTACGCCTTTGGGCCTAGTTTTCGGCCTGTCGCTTCAGCACCGTCAGCGAGTTCCATCCCTTTTGACTAACAATGATGCGACGCACATCAGAGAACAGAACAGGTTGTTGCCTGTGCGTGGAGTTGGGAAAACCGGGGACTGTCCCGCTGGTGATAAATATGAGGTCCATCCGCTGGAAGAGGGGATTTCTCTAATTTCCATCTTGTGAAGCTCTTGACATAGAAATATGGCGGCAACTAATGGAGGCTCTGGCAAATTGCCTCAAAAGACCCGTGAGGTTAGCAATAACCACATGGACTCGAGAATCTGGAACGATGTGAAGCTCAGGCCTGATGATATCATTATCAGCACTTTCGCAAAGTCGGGTACAACTGTGCGATACCCTCTCATTATAACCATCCTGGAATAATCGCTGACTTTTTACAAGTGGGTGCAACAGATCGTCTCTCAACTTATCCATCAGGGTGACCCAACTGTCCCAGCGGGTGCCCTGTCTCCCTGGGTTGATCTACGTGTCGTGCCTAAGGAGGTGATGCTCGACATGGTAGAGAGCCAGACCAACAGACGCTTCATGAAGTCCCATCTACCTGTCGACAGTCTCCCATGGGACCCCAAAGTTAAGTACATCTTCATCGGCCGAGATGGTCGCGACATGGTCTGGTCCCTACACCATCACTTCTACGCGGCCACCCCAGCCTTCTACAGCTTCTTCGAAAACACAGGCTACGACGGCCCTCCCCCGCAGCGACCCGGCGAGAACCCGCGCGACATGTTCATCGACCTCATCGAGGACGACACCCGCCCATCCCTCGGCTGGCCCTTCTGGAGCCACATCCGCGGGTGGTGGAACATTCGCCACCAGCCGAACCTCATGATGATCCACTTCAATGACCTCAAGGCCGATCTCGAGGGTAACATCCGCAAGATTGCAAAGTTCCTCGACATCCCTGACATGCCCGAGGATAAGTTCAAGGCTGCGGTCGAGCACTGCACGTTCGACTGGATGAAGGCGCATGCGGCATTGTCGGCGCCGCCGCAAGCTGAGGTGGCGTGGGAGAATGGTGCAAGTGATTTTGTGAACAAAGGGTCGAATAAGAGGTGGATGGATGTGTTGTCTGAGGAGGATAATAAGCGGTATGAGGAGAAGGCGAGGGAGGAGCTTGGTGAGGAGTGTGCAAATTGGCTACAGAATGGGGGTGAGATCAAATGATGGATCTGAGAAAGCAATGCAACAGGATTCTTGAATTGTAGTTTGATTCGAATGAGCCAGAATAAATAATGGTTATTTCCTCACCAAGCTGTGGGCGGTGACGTAGAGTCAAGATTGGATTCAAAAGGTAACCATCATGCACTCGCCCTAGACTGTTTTGAATATTCTATACCAACTCCATGAGGCCATGTCTCCACGACATGAGTATTGAATGACATCTGCTTGCGATTCTCGCTAGATCATCCTTCTATAGAATTCATTTCAAAGCTATGCAGCACACATCAAAGCGTGTACGTTCCATGACCGGCTAAATGTAAGCCCATACAAACCGCAGTAATAAATGGTCCAATGTTATCGTTTACTCTACAGGATGGAACAAAAGAAAATCAAAACAATCTTTGCTTACTGTATAGAAATTTCAGCAAAATAGCATAAATATACACCCTTGATAAGTCTACCCACCGGGCGTCCACCCAGTAGTACTCCAACTCTCAGGACTAATATCAGGCCAATATAAACCCTGCGACCCATCGTGATACATAGAAGCATCGATAAACTGCAAATCCAACACAGGCTGCGACAAGAGTTCCTGCAACGAAGGCTCCGACAGCGCCATCCCGGCCGTGGGATTCGTAAACGCAGCCCCAACATCAAGCCCCTCTAGATGCATCATGCCCGCGTCGGGCACAGCGAAATGTCCCCGGCGCGCTTCAACAGCCGTCATGCACACCTTCATGGCATCGACATGGCGACAGAACTCCTCTGCTGCGAAATTCCCGTTCTCTTTTATCTGCGCGAGAAACTGCGCCGCTGACTCGAACTGCTCCCTGTCGCTGCGACACTCCTTCCCGTCAATGAGGCTGGAGATGGCGAGGACGGTGGCCGCGGCGAAGAGGTACTGCGTGTAGAAGTAGTCGAATGTGGCGAAGGAGCCGTCGATCCAGCATTCGATGAGGAGGCGGCAGGAATGGCGTGCGCAGCGGATGCAGGCTTCGGAGAGGGTTTTGGCGGATACGGGGATCTGGGGCTCCGTGCGTGGCTGGGTGTGCCATGCTGTGACATGGGTTCGTAGCACGTGGAGGAGGATGGGACGGGTTGCGGTGATGGCGACCTAGTCTTGTTAGAGGAATCAATGTGTGTACATGGTACTTACCTGGTTAAAGTATAAATGTAGTGATAAAGGTTTCGGACTTGGTTCGGGAGCATCGGTAGGTTCAATGTGTAGATGAGATGGCAATTCTTCCACAAAAGCACGAAGATCCCTCAACGCCTCCTGAACTCGCTGCGACAAGGTCTTTTGCTGTGGCTTCCTTGTATATATCGAGTTAATCACTCGCGCTGCAAGTGCCGCCAGGCGTATACTAGCGATGAAATACGACGAGTCTGCAAAGTCATCCGACGGCACGTCCAACACAGGATCAGTGGGTAGATCAACTTCGATATCGTCATCGCGAATCGCAACGGGGTGGCCAAGTCGTGAAGCCCACATGCGATCGAAGCTGTAAGCAGTCCACCATACTCGATTCCTGTGTTCTCTCGCACCAGCGTCGCGGAGTTGGGACTCTGGGACGTTGAGATGCAGACCCATGACTACGGATAGGCGGACTGAGGAGCCGGCAAGGGCGTAGGCTGTGTAACGACGGTTGAGAGCGAGGGAGTAGAAAGACTGGATGGTTAGCTAAGCATCTCTATGGGTTTCAGTGGGCTTACGAGAAGTAGGCGAACTTCAATGGCGTCGATGCGTGGTCGCTCACTGATAATACGAAGAATGCGAGTAGCTCTTGCAAAATACGCCATTCCAGGAAAGTTTCTGTCCTTGGCTGCTGTTCGAGTAGAGTACATCTCGCCAATAGCAAACAAAACCCAGAGTTTGCTCTTGAGCAGCGAATCAGTCGAGTGCGGGTTCACAATGGTTTGCTCAAGACCCTCGAGTATCTGACTCCGTCGCACGATGTAGTAGCTGCGACTGACATACTTCAGCGCAACATTGACGAGCAATCGTGCACGGGACGGAATAGGCCATGGACAGTCCTCGTCAGAAAGAGCAAGAAGAGTCTCGTCGGGCGCGTAGTTGACTCTCGGGATGTGGCTGTGTCCAGGCTCTGAGATAGCCTGGCGGAAACGCGTGGCGAATGCAGCATCTGAAGCCTCACCTATCAAAACAGGTGTATGAAGAACATTCATGTCGAAAAACCACGGACGCTCCTCAAGTAAGGTTCCCTGTAGCGATGATGAAGCCTCTGCTTGGCCAACGGGGACAATTGGTGCATCAACAGGGTCCGCTTCATGGTGAGGTTTCGGGTCTACACTTTGATTACGAAGACGTTGGTTCTCGGCGACGAGATCATCAATGTATCTATCCCAGTTAATATGATAACATTCGGGATGATGCGATGACATACTGCTGGCTGACTTTAACAAGTCTGTTCTTGCGTGGATATGAACATTCAGCGCCTTTACTCGCCTGGCTGCAATTCTCACAAGGCTGTCCACCAGAGCACTTGACTTTTCGCGCATGACACCGACGACACCTAGAAACTCATCAGTAATTCAAGCTCGAGCACTATAACGTCTCACTTACGCGGTCGATTTTGTCTTGCGCGGTCGTTTGCCCGAGGTACTAGGCGTAATACCAGATGAGCCGACATCATCTTTACTCTCCGGCTCAGAGCCATCTTCATTAGAAGCCATGGCGTGACACGCAGAATTGTGCAAGCCCGGCGAAATCGACCTCTTAATCAATCTGGGATCCTGATTGGGTCCCCGTGGCTGTCGTGTGATCTACAATTGTGTATGGAAAACGGTTGCATGATGCCGACATTTGCACGGCGAAAGAATTAGATTGCCCGTGATGAGTCAGCGGGCGGGTGATGTGGACCTCGGCAAGGAGCACCGTTTTTGGCCGATTAATCACGGAAATTGCGCGGGGAGTCAGGATGAAGGCATCCGACACCGCTAGACAAAGGCTTGGAAGGGTCCACTTGTGGTCATTGATTATTCGGGAAGTTTTGATTTTAAATGTTGGATTTGTAACGAGGGGAACTCTTTCTGGTAAATATTCCAATGGTGTTCATGTCTATATTTGTCCATTGTTTTGTTTGTTTTTGCACTGTTACTCTGAGTTCAGTATCGTAATACGTTCCCTCTGTATAAACCATCCATTCTTTTATATCCCCGCCATGAATCACAGTGAACCAAAACCCCCAGGGGCAACATTAACATCCCCTGAAACACCACAACCACCACCCAGAGCCATCGATGACGACGTCGCCGAGATTCCATCATGGAGAAAATGGGTCATCCTCTTTGTCGTCTGCTGGATGCCCCTCCCCATGACATTCTGGAGCACAGCCATCATGCCCGCCACCATCGAAGTTGCCTCGGATCTGGACATACCAGTAACGACGATCAACACCATCAACGCTGGTGTCTTTGTCGCACAGGCTTTGTCCGGGTTGATATGGTTGCCGATTAGCACGATTATTGGTCGGCGCTCCGCGTATCTTGCTGCGAATATCGTGCTGTGTCTGTGTGCTGTGGGGGTGGCTGCGGCGCCGAACTTACCTGCGTTTGCGGCTCTTTGGATCTTGGGTGGCACTACGGGGCCGTTCTTTTTGGTCGCTGGGCAGACCATTCTCGCTGATATTTTCGATCCTGTGGGTATCAATGTTACAAAGCATGAACTGTTCGAGCTAAATTTTGCAGACAGCTCGTGGTACGGCCGTTGGATTCTTTCTGGGGAGTTGTGTATCCGCAAACTCAATAGGTGCGTAACTTGCAGCCTCACAACAGCTCAGCTAACATCTTCAGCGCCCCTCCTTGGCAGTGTCATTGCGACTTTCACTAGTTGGCGAGTCATCTACGGCGTCGAAGCCGGCATGTCTCTGTTTGGGCTGGCTCTTTCTTTCTTATTCATCCCCCGCACGAGTGAAGTCGAGAATCCAAAGCTTGCACAGCTCACACATCCGCAGACGACGAAGGAAATTCTTCAAACGTTCAACCCGAAACACGTGTTTTGCCAATTCATGTATCCAAAGGTCATTCTCGCTGTATGTATGCCCCCTTCCTATGAGAGAAACGCACTGACATGGGTAGAACATCGCCTGCGGTCTTTTGGGCTTCAACCAATACGGTGTCCTCAGTTCTGTCCGTCGCGTGATAAACCCACGCTTCGATCTCACATCTCCTCTATCGAGCGGTCTGTTTTATCTCGCCCCAGGCGCAGGATTCCTTGTTGGGAGTACCGTGGGAGGTAAGATCTCCGACGTGGTGGTCAAGAGATACATGCGAAAGCGCCATGGACAGAGAATCCCCGAGGATAGGCTCAACAGCAGTTTGCCGAGTATTCTCCTCATACTGCCACTAGGTACACTACTTTATGGCTGGAGTGTGCAGAAGAGACTCGGCGGTATGCCGCTGCCGGCTGTGAGCGCCTTTGTCGAGGGCTTTGCGCTTATGAGTTCTTTTAGTGGGTTGAACACGTATGCAGCGGGTATGTTTGTTGATCTTCGGAACGGACGGAGCTGACTTAATTGCAGAAGTTCGGCCGGCGCATAGAACAGCAGTCATCACAGGGAAGTACGTGGTTCAGTATAGTTTCGGTGCTATGAGTGTTGGCGGTGTGGTGCCCATGATTGATGGGATTGGCGTTGGTTGGGCGTTTACTGTTAGTAAGTACACACTATCGTGATAGTCTGTTGCGTTGGGGGCTTGCTGACATGAATAAGCTACATCTTTATCCATGGTTGCGGGAATTCTTGTCTTGCTGATAGCGAGATGTAGCAAAAGTTGGAAGCAATAGTTAGGCTCTGTTGGAAATCAAAACAAATGTTGTATTTGATCATATGAAATGATCAGAGACACGGCGGGTCCTGGAGTGTGGGGCTCAGAGGGGAATGGAATTCGACCCTTAGCACAAGGGAGTAGCTAATGGTTAGAGAATACGCGGCATTGGGACAAAACGATATACCAAGTCAGATTCGAAAGTATTACCTTTGGAGGAATAGACAAAAGTTATCCTTTGACTAGCATCAACCCCGCAAAGCATGATCTACGTAGGAAACACCAACGCCACAATAAGATCCCCTAGCCATAACCGTTCACAACAGCAAACTTTACTTTCAATCCTTTCATCCCCGAATTCTTTCGGCCGACACTCCTCAAGCCAAGACCACAAATCTGCCACTTCAGCAGCCTCGCATTCGCTTTACGGCTGCGCTAAAAGTTAAACATCGACGGCTTGCCCCAGATTCTCGCTGTCCCGTTGGCTGGGTCTCACCATTGAGTTTGTGGGGTTTGGAGGCTGGAAGTTTCTGTAGCGCCTAGTTTGATTAGCGGAGGGAGGCGGTTCGTTGGTATTCTTTTTCACATGGGAATTCCCATGACTGATGGGCTTTTAAGACAGAGTTGCCACTGTTATGAGGATTGCTCTGCTTGTATACCATTTTTACCTTGTCTGTAGTAACCTTTTGCGAGTTTTCAATATGCATCTTCTTCATCGATTGCTGCTCATCTCTGCATCCCTTGGCGTCGCATTGGCTCAAGGAGGATCTGACCCATACGTGCCTGTCTACACATCTTGTCCCTCTGACCTGAAGATCCGCAAAGCATCAGACGTAAGTTCCGCATATCCTCACTGCATCATTAAGCCTGACATGCCCAGGGTTTATCCGACGAAGAGAGCTCATGGAGGGAGCAACGAGCCAAGAGGATGATGCCTGACTTGGAGGACTACCTCAAGTTAGCTAATATTTCTGGCTTTGACGTCTCGGCCTATCTTGAGAAGCTCAAGGAAGATGATGTACCCATCGTTGGCCTTTCTGTATCCGGTGGCGGTACGCAGTCTGGTATTGGAGGACTGGGCATTTGGCAGGCATATGATGCTCGCTCAGCTGCTGCAAAAGCTGCTCGGACTGGGGGTTTGACTCAGATTCTTTCATATATCACTGGTTTGAGTGGCGGTGGTGCTGTGACTGTTTCTTTACTGTAAGTCCACCGTTCACTCTTCGCAGCAGGCACTAACATATCCAGCGCCGCGAATAACTTCACCACCATCGATAACCTCAAAAAGGCCACAAACTTCTCCGCCTCCTACTCCGCGGGTCCAGATGGTAATCAGACGGATTTCTTCAACGCCATCTTTGAAAACACCGGTGCCAAGGACGAAGCCGGCTTCCCTGTCTCCGTCGCCGATACGTTTGGCCAGTTCTGGGGAACATGGCTGCCCGAGGATATGCTCTACGGTAATTACTCTGATATAGCCGACAACGGCACCGCAGTCAATCTCGGCAATGCGCCTATGCCGATCATGTGCTTTGCGGAAGTCATCCCTGGCAAATCCCCCGAGATCGGAAAACTCATGTACCCAGGTCTCAATAGGTCCAAGCTCTTCAACTTGACTGCGTACGAAGTCACACCCTTTGAGTTTGGAAGCTGGCTTGGTGGGCGGGTACAAGCGTTTATTCCAACAAAGTATTTGGGTACTTCCATGTCTGATGGCAAGCCGCAAAACAAGAGCCAGTGCGTCAAGGGCTTTGACAAGATTACGTTCATGCAGGGAACTACGACGAATGCGTTTACTGCGTGGTTCATTGATCTCTTCTATGGAATTCCTGTGTTTGCCAAAAGGTGGTTACAGGAAAGACAGCAGGTGAACCCGGATATTAACGATGTTCCTATTCCACGGGATCAAGATGATAATCCGCTGGTTCAGCTTGTGAACTCAACGGCTCAGTACTTTGACTTGACATTTAATCAGTCCATGTGGGCTACTTATCCAAATCCGTTCGAGGACTACAACGATGATATGAAGGGTGTTTCGGAACTTCTCCTTGTAAGTTCCCATACCTGTTAATGAAATCTGGCTGACTGGTGTAGGTCGACGGCAGTCTTACTCTTGAGAGTAATCCTCTGCGTCCGTTGATAATTCCAGACCGTAAACTGGATCTGATCATTGTGTATGAAGCTTCGTCAGATGCTCCAAACTCATGGGTCAACGGAACAAACCTCATTAGTACGTCTAACTACACCCTTCGCAAGCCATGACTAACAAGTCACAGACACCGCCCTCGCCGCTTCAGAAGGAAACATCCCCTTCCCCAAAATCCCAGATGTCAACACAATCGTCGCCCAAACCCTTTCTTTCCAACCGACCTTCTTCGGCTGCAACGCCAGCGCCAACACGCCTCTGCTCCTCTGGCTGCCCAACGCCCCCTGGAGCGGCTACACCAACTACTCCTACACCCAGTCACAATTCACAAACACCCAACTAGACATGGCCCTCGACAACGCCTTCCAGATCGCCACGTACGGCAACGGAAGCGTCGACGATAATTGGCCTGCGTGTCTTGCCTGCGCGGCTATAAAGGGCTCGCTGCGACGTCTGAATATCGATTTGCCGGAGCAATGCGATGAGTGCTTTAAGAGGCATTGCTGGAATGGCAGTACGAGTTCGAGGAGGGCTACGGAGGCGGACTTTGATTTGGGGCTGAGACTTGATCCCGGGTTGAACTTCGGGAAGTGGAATGAGTCGGATTGGTCGAAGGAGAAGGTTGGTGGGAGTGAGGGGAGTGATGGTTCAGCGGGATCGAGGGTTGGGAATCATTTGATTGGGCTTGTGATTTCAATTGTGGCTATTGTTTATTTGTTATAGGCAGTTGATCTAGGTGCTGGAATGATGAAGCCTAAGAAAGCCATTTTACGGATCCAAGGTCAATAACTTAGGTCTCGAATGTTACAACTATGAACTATATCACAAGTAATAATCAAAGGATCCACCAAGACATCAAAGTATTCAAAATAAAGAATATCTCTAGCGCCTACTCATCCGTATTCTTCACAATCTCAAACCCCTTCATCTGATCAAGCGCCTCTCGTATCTCCTTCTTATACCGCGGAATACCACCAGCGTAACAAACAGGCTCGTACACCTTACCAGGAATAGACCCACCCATATAGCTACAAATCCATCAGTTCAAGCCCCTCTCGTTCTTTGTGTGGGGTCCACTTACGTTGATCGAGTGGTGGGAAATAGACTGATGTTGTTCAGGTCGAGAATGTGCTGCTTCCACTCATCTGCTGCTTTGGCCTCGGGGTTGATGTACTTGATGTTGTTCTTGTTCATCTTGTTGATGCAGTCTACTATCCAACGGCCTTGGACCTCGACGGTCGTGGCTAGGGAGGTTAGTTATGTTTTTAACTGGCTCGGGGGAGAGCTTACGGCCGTTGCTGAGGAGTGTTGGGCCGTGGGGGCCGTAGATGTGGAACATGTTGGGGTAGCCTGGGGTTGTGACGCCGAGGTAGGTCTATTGATGTTAGTATCTGAGGGAATCGATGTAATGGGCTTCATACTCTTGCACCAGTCTTCCATTCCTTCTCAAGTTCTTCACCGTCAATGCTCTGGAGCCCTAGCTGCGTCATGACTATATTTCGTTAGAGACATCATCATACTCACACACTATTACTCACCACCAGTCACAACATCCTATGTCAATTAGCACATACCCACACCAAAGACTCACGAGACTTACGAAACCCGTTGCAACAGCAATGACGTCAAACTCATGATGCGTCCCATCCTCCAGCGTGATTCCCGTCTCGCTAAACCCCTTGATAGGATTGTTCTTGATATCCACCACATCGACATTCGTCCGATTGAACTGCTCGTAGTAGTCGTACTCCAAACACGGCCGCTTGATGCCAAAGAAATGCGGCATATCAAGCGGCGCAAGAAGATCTCTCTTCTTGGGATCTCCGATTCTGTCGCGCGTCTTCTTGGCCCAGAAGTTATACGACTCCTTATTCGCTTCGGCGTTGAACAGGTTATCCTTGTACAATGCAACCCAATATCTAAACCCGCCCTCGCCCCAAACTCTCTCATACAGAGCCTCTCGCTCCTCAGGGGTGTCATCAAAGGTATTCTTCTCATACCAATCATAATGAAAGCCCGCAAAGCTAGTCTCGCGGTAACGGTACAGCTCGGGGTAGAACTTCTTGGCTCGATTCTGCTCCTCGGGCGTGGGATGTTTGCGACGGAGGGGAACGGCTAGGTTAGGAGTTCGCTGGAAGACTTTGACGTGGCCGGCTTTGGGACCCCAAGCCTGAGTGATTTGGACACCTGATGCGCCGGTGCCGATGATGGCACAGCGCTTGTTCTTGACATCGACTTCTTGGTCGGGCCAGAAAGACGAGTGGTGGATTGTTCCTTTGAATTTGTCCATGCCTGGCCAATCTGGGATGTAGCGGCGGGCGGCCTGGGGGTGTCAGTGGTGAGAATGACACTTGGGCCAGGGATTGTACTCACAAATCCAGTACCTAGAACAAGATACTTAGCTTTAGCTAGACGTCCATCCTGTGTGCGAACATGCCAACGTCCACTATCTGTATCGAACTTGGCACCAACCACCACAGTGTTAAAAGCGCAATCCTTCTTAACTCCAATGACCTTATCGACATGATCAAAGTACGCTCGAAGCTCAGCATAGTTAGGGTAGTTAGTCGACCAAGTCCAAGAGTTGTAGACCTCGGGCCAGCTGAACTCATACTCTGGGACTTCCGAGTCAACAGCTGCTCCTGGGTAACAGTTCCATCTCCAAGTGCCCTTACAAGGTCATTAGTCGCGTGTGGTAGCTGCCAGGATAGGGGGCTTACACCAGTGTCGTTACCAGCTTCGTAGATAACTGTCTTGTAACCGCGATCACGCAGGGTCTTGAGCATGAAAATACCTGCGAAGCCGGCTCCTACAATTAGGGCATCGACTTCGAGATTATCTGCGTAGGGACCCTTGTCGCCATGGTGGGCGATGGAGTAGTCTGTGAGTTCGGTGTTGAACTTCTTTTCGGAGACATGGATTGGCTCGCCCATTTTGATTAACTCTAAGGCGGATGATTGATATATTTGAAGATGCTTGTAGAATTCAGAGATCGGGTCTATAAGAAACTAAGACTCGATGATTGTGATTTGGATATTCACTTTTACAGGACAGTTCCCATCTTTTAACCTTGACCTTTCTCCTATCTCTTCCCTCATCTCAATCCAACGACATAACCATAAAGCACCACAAGACGCACAATTACACAAACAGCGTAACACATGCCAGCATCGGACTTCCATCCGCTGCGCGCTCCCGTGTCCGCAACTGCGACCGCATGCGATACGACCTCAATTGCATCTCGTGATACAACCAAAAAAGGCAGTAGCCAATAGTTCCTCGTCCGAAAACTGACTTCATCGACGTTACATGACATGTCAAGACACGGACCCCTCACATTTCCCCGGATTTGGCGAAAGGCATCGTATCTTTCTTTGGCAACTGCCGAAATGAGGATCCTTGTGAAAGTTGGCCTAGCTTTGGCACCTCAGGCATCCAGTGCAGGGGTCAGGTCTGTGCACACATGCTGCGGACTCGGCTCCGCAGAGGTCGGGGCAAGGATCGGCACATGGGAGCTTGGGCGTTGAAGACATTTAGCGGGGCTGCGGGATAGTGGCAGGGGAAACAGGGGACGCTATGACAGAAACAGGGAACTGATCTGCGGGGAAGTTGGGTATGAATTGTCTGGGCTTTTGTCGGCTGACTTACAGTGCTGAAGAGCTATTCAGGTACAGCAATTAGTGCTCATTGTTTATTTCTTGGTATTAGAAAGATAGGTTATCGTCAAGAGGTGTCATTAGCTATATAATATCAACGGTTTCCACTCACCTGTCATATCACTCCACTTTACAGCTATCAAAGTTACATGCATCTCATATCTCATCCATCATATCCCCACAACCAAAACCACCATGCCTCTCAACGCCCAAACTACATCCAATCTGCAAACCATAATTGCCAATGCCTGCTCAGATGAAAAGACCGGCATCCCGGGTGCAACCGTCGTAGTGGTCGATAAGCACGGTGAGATCTTTGCCCACTCGGCAGGCAAGCGAGGTCTCGGTACGCAAGAGCCCATGACTCTGGACAATGTCTACTGGATCGCCTCTTGCACCAAGATGCTTACAGGGATTGCCTGCATGCAACTTGTGGAGCAGGGGAAACTGAAACTTGATGATGGAGAACATGTTGAGAATCTGTGTCCTGAACTCAAGAAACTCAAGGTTTTGAAGCCAGATGGGAGTCTGGAGGAAAAGAAGAATGTTATTACTCTTCGGATGTTGCTAACCCATACTGCTGGTTTCGGATATACTTTCTTTAATGAGAGGCTCAGAGATTGGAGTCTCCCCGCGGGGGTAGATGAGTTCTCTGGTAGAATTGAGGATGTTATCACACTGCCTCTTCTCTTCCAGCCTGGCGAAGGTTGGGAGTACGGCGTAAGTCATCCGTCTGACTGACAGAATGTCTACTGACATCCACAGACCGGCATTGACTGGGCCGGCATCGCAGTTGAACGCGCCACTGGCCAGCGTCTGAATGATTATCTCCACCAACATGTCTTCCAACCTCTCGGCATCAAAAACATGACCATGATCCCAGGCCACGCCATGCGATCTAAGCTCGCGTACATGCATCAGCGAGATCCAGACGGCACCCTCCGAGTACGAGACCACCTGCAACGTCTTCCACTGGTAATTGATCCAGAAAATGCATCCGAAGTTGCCTCGGTCTTCAACAGCGGCGGCGCAGGCATGTTTGCGCAGCCGCAGGAGTACGGAAGTATGTATATTTTCCTCTTGGTGTAGTGTGATTGCTAACGTGTAGCAGAGGTGCTCACTATGCTGCTCAACGGAGGATCGTGCCCAAAGACAGGAAACCAGATTCTACGGAAGGAGACGATTGACCATATGTTTAGCAATAGTATCGAGACATTCCCCGAGTTTGCACGTCAAGGGATCCCGGCGGCCAAACCGGAATTGACAAACCCTCTCACAGAGCTTTATACGGTTGACGGCAACCCCCCTCAGGTATGATATTTGCACCGCACTATCGTGTGAACACAAGACTGACGTTTGAAGGGCTGGGGATTGACTTTCTTCCTGACCAACGGTGGTCCATCTGGACGATCCAAAAACACTGTTCAGTGGGCAGGACTTGCGAATCTTTGGTGGTGGGCTGATCGGGATAACGGTGTTGCTGGAATTGTGTGCTCGCAGATTCTGCCATTCGCAGATGCCAAGGTGTTGGGTCTATGGGCTGAAGTAGAGAAGGAGGTTTATAAAGCAATCTTGTAAAACTGCTCTTAGTATTCTGTACTTGAGCTGTCAATTCATCCTTTTGGTTATGCTAAGGCTACCATTTCGTACCTGTTATTTATCCAGGCCAACCAGATATCATTTCGATAATTCTAGCCTAATGACGCTATCTCGAAGAGTGGATAGATATGGAATGATAGCCTTAGCACAGTCAAGGGGATAGTAATCGACATCCAATCGCCAAACCCACATTGACCCAGTTACTTTCTCTCGATCTGTGATCATCTCATATCCATGTAATCTACACGATCGAGAATTCCATCAATCCGAGCGTCGTACTTACTCATCCAATAACCAAGCATAATCTGCCAATCCTAGTCCGGTACTCAAAGTCCGGTTCCAAGATTGACACTCAAGCTAAAACCAAAATAGAAAAGAACGCGGGGAAACTCCCACCAGAAATACTTTGATCCGGGGATCCGGAGCTATGTGGGGGTTTTCTGGGGTTAGCGAGCCAAGGGTGGACAGTTGTTAACCTAAACAGATAAACACGACTCATCGCCCACTCTTTTTTTTTCAGCTGGGCATTTTCTCTTTTTTATCCCTTCCCTTCAGACCATCTTTAAACTGAATTTGATCATGAAAAGACAGCAGTATGCCTGCGATCAGTGCAGAAAATCCAAGCGAGGATGCGATGCTCCGCCTTTGGATTATCCCAAGAACATGGACCCTCTGCGCGACGGGAAGATGATTGTTGGAGAAAAGCGTAAGCGCCCCTGTCTCCGCACTCCAACCCATACCGGCGCCTAACACTATACACAGCTCCTATGGCTCAGTCATCGCCGTGTTCGTATTGTGTCAAGACTCATAAAAAATGTACAATGAATTGGGCTTGGACGCAGATACAGGTTTCGTATGCTTTGGCTGCTGCCGCGCGTGGGGAAGCTGGGATAGAATGTATTGTTCCGACGAGACGGGCGTCGACGGAGAAGAGTCGCGCGTCGCCTACGACTTCGGTGGTTGCTGATGATATAAGCCTTGATGCTGAATCGACTACGACTTGCGTTTCTCAGTCGCTTCCCCCTGTACCGGTATTTGCGGATATTGACGCTGGATTGCAAGAAATGGACTTGCCTTCGTTTCTGGACGACTCTCTCGATAAATTGCCCTTTGACTTCGAACCGCATGAAAACGACCCTCTGGATAACAATTTCTACGGTGTTGCTTTCAAGGATCTCAACCAGTCATCGGATTGTTTGAGTGAACCGTGGGAGTTCTTCAAAGAACCAGCAACACAACCACCGCCACTACTCGACGTATTCTCCCTTTCACAACCCATAATCAGCCCTACAGAACCCGACCAATCGCTAGCTCTATCTAGTCCCAACGACAAAGACTGGAATACGAGGACAAAACGCCGTCGTGTATCCAACGCCTGGAGTGATACCCAAAGCAGCTCTTTGTCTTCCTTCTCTATGGATCAATCCATGATGGCACAGTCCAACAATCAACTTATTTCAACGAACCTCTTGCAGATCTACCACGACGTCCTCGAGCATAACCTCTCCTGCTGGTTGAATGAGGTCACGTGTCCGTTTGGGAGCCAAAAGGATATGAACAAACCAAGCAGTTTCGCAGAATGGGGCTCTTCATGGACGAACAGAGTCCTTCGCCGAACATTAAATCTCGATCACGTCGCTCAGTCAACTCAGCTCATTCAAATCTCAAGACAGGAAGAGTCAAAAACCGCAAAGGCTCTTCATCTATCGATTATGGCCTTTGCCACACAGTGGGCTCAGGGGTCACGGCGCCAAAAGGAACGATATCCTTCACTTGCAGACATCACGGAGGATAACCCACTGAATGAATTCATGGATGAGCTTACGGAGGAATTTGATCGTAATCTTCAGAGAAATGTTTGGGACCAGGCCAGAAGGGCTCTTGACGAGGTTGCTGATGTTGAGTCCTTTCGTGTCGTCTGTGCTGAGATGATTTTCGGCCTTACACAGAAACCCCTTACTCAGGAAGAAATGAATTTTCAGGAGTCGAATCTCTGTGGTGGCTTTGATGATAAATATGACGCAGAAGCGGTTGCCGATGAAATCGCAAGTATAATCGAAAACGACGGTCCACCAATATACATGGAGCGAGCAGCGAGAAAGATGCACACACTGAAATATCGATACGACGCTGAACAAAGAGGCATCTTCAGAAACCGCACCAAGAAAAGACAAAGTATTTTATCAGCAATGAGCACCGAGGACAGAGGCACGATAAGTTTGCTTTACTGGTTAACCGTCATGTTCGACACGGTCAGTTCATCTATGGCCGAAAGACCGGTCGTCGTTGTCGACGCCAATAGCCAACACGATGATGCCCGAGGGGATACAGACTGGAATGTTCCGCTTTTCATACAGGATAGTTTGGAGAAGCCCAAGTTGGTGGTTCATTGGCCGTGTTCGTACGAGGAGGCTGCGGAGGCTGTCACGAGGTCTGCACCTGTCAAGGTTCTCATGTTTCGACATGTAGCCTATCTGCAAAATATCCTGAGACAGGGAGGGCGGAGAGAGAAGGTTGAGGAGTTTATAGAAAGATCTATCAGCGTGTATAGATACTGGAACATGACGCAGTAAGTTCAGCCACTGATACTTATCAGCTCAAGCTAACAAACCCAAGCGGGACGTTCTTTAGAGAACTCCTCCAGAACTACGACGCCATCCCAGGCAGGATCCAAAGCTGGTTTATCTGCATCTCCGCCCACTGGCATCTCGGCGTCCTTCTCCTCGCGGACCTCATCGAGCACATCGACACCAACAACCTAGGCATCCCCTCGCACAGCCACGCCCGCACAAGCAGCAAATGGGTTCTCCGGATCCGCGAGCGCAGCGCAACCGAACTCTCGGACCTCGCGCGCGCGACGGCCCCCGGGATAACCATCGCGCCTCAGCTCTCCGACTTCCACCACGCCATCAACGAGAGCATGCTTCTCACGGAGCCGTGGACGATTATCCTGATACGGGCATTTTCCAAGGCGGGGAACTACTGGCTGGGGGAGGCGAGTGGGTTGATCAGGTGTGAGTGTGATGGGGCGGAAGTGATGGTGAGGTTGGGGAGGGCGGAGGAGTGTGTCAGGGGGTTGTGGACGTTGGGGAAGAAATCGGATATTGCGAGGAGGTGTGCTGAGACGTTGTCTAGGGCAAAGAGAAAGTTGGTGGTGTAGATGGTATGACTATAGAGTTCGGCTGAATAGGTTGGGTGGTTTAGATATAATCTTAATTAAAGCCAATTCACATAACTCAAGGTGCTAAACAGCCTGTTAGAACTGTTTCTTTCAGAGTTCTCTATGAGCTGGAAGGACTATTAATATGGTTCCTGTTGGTATCCCTGGTTGTTGTCTAATCAGCATCAATCCTCGGTTCCGTGGCCTAGTTGATTATGGCACCTCGTTAACACCGAGAAGGTCCCCAGTTCCATCCCGGGCGGAACCACACCTTGTGCCCTTTAGACAGATTCCCTACTACATCTACAGAGTACGTGAGATTCTGTAAAGTAAATCAAGCCGATGAGAATACGCAGCAGTGGGGTGACGTTTTTGTCTTTTGTAAATGCTGACCGTGGCATTTTGTGCAATCAGTCTGGCTAAGTCATCTTTCGTCTGTAAAATGATATCATGATAAAAGATCTCCTGGCAAAGCGACAACATCAATTATACTATAAAACAATATGCAAGACTATCCCCCAAATTCAACATCACCAAGGTGAAGGATCATCGGACAATCATTTCCATCACGACAACAACTCTTCTAACCCATTCAGACTTTTCAACTATAGGGTAGCCAAACTTACCGGTACTTGACGATCCCTCACGTGGCTTCCCCAGATTTCATCCCCATCAATACCAATTCCGCCTCCTCTCATTGGTCATTTCCAAATCCCCATTGACGATCCCCTCGGTATCCCTACCGCGGAACTGGAAGGGGCATACCGAGGTAAACATCGTAGCACATATAACACATAAACAAGTCAATTCCAATTTAGACAAACATAAACATCCAGTACAAAATAATTGTTTTTAGAATCCAATCCACCATGGCGTTCCATCCACCATCCTGGGTCCCCAATCTGCCAAGTACGTACCGACCATTCTCAACTCCCCCAGCAAGAATTAACAACGTCAGATATCCCCGACTCCATCAGCGTGGCAGATTTCATCAACACGGAAAAGGCAGGTCGGAAGGCCCTTGCAGCTTCGAAAAGCCCGTATACATGCGGTGTGACAGGCCTGTCGCGCACCGCTGCCCAAGTCGCACAGCGTGTTGACTACCTCGCGCGCGGCCTAGCAAAGAATGTCGGTTTTGACCCCCTGGATGGCACATCCTGGGATAGAGTCATGGCCATTTACGCGCTCAACACGGTAAGTTCCCCCATCATGAGTGCACTGCTTCATGCTGAGGAAATAATCAGATTGATTACATCCCCGTCACACACGCAATCCATCGCGTGGATGGTATCGTCACGCCCGCTAGTTCGGCGCATTCACCCTCGGAGCTTGAGCACCAACTACGATCATCCGGCGCAAAAGCCCTGTTCACATGCGCCCCTCTTCTCAGCACTGCACTAAAAGCAGCAAAAGCCGTTGGGATCCCGGAAAAGCACATCTTTCTCCTCCCTTTGCCTGAGACGCCTTCCGAGGGAAGCTTCAAGACAATTGAAGATCTAATCTCTGAGGGACAAAGTCTACCGCAGCTGTCTATACCGGCATGGACACCAGGGCAGGGAAAACGACAGGCTGCTTATCTTTGCTACTCCAGCGGCACGTCTGGTCTTCCGGTATGTATCCCGTTTGTTATGGTTGCTGAGCTTTCTAACAAGACGCAGAAAGCGGTTATGATCTCTCACTACAACGTCATAGCCTGCACTCTCATGATCCACACATTCGAGGGCATCACCCGCGCCCAAGACGGAATAGACACGCAAGTCGCGCTGGGCTTGCTGCCCTTCAGCCACATCTACGGCCTTGTGGTAATCGCGCACATCGCACAGTACCGCGGCGACGAGATCATCGTCCTGCAGCGCTTCCAGCTCGAGCAGCTCCTAGCCGCCATTCAGAAGTTCCGTATCGAGCAGCTCAGCGTCGTGCCGCCTATCATCGTGCAGATCTTGAGCAGCCAGGATAAATGCAAGAAATACGACCTCAGCTGTGTTCGGCTTGTCTTTTCGGGTGCTGCGCCGTTGGGTGGTGAGACGATTGCTAAGCTGCTTGAGCTTTATCCCAAGTGGAGGATAAGCCAAGGCTACGGTAAGTTTCATTCATGAGATAATTGGCAGTCACTAATGAGAATAGGATTAACGGAGGCTTCGCCATCGGTGTTTCACACGAGTGAGGCAGATGCGCTGCTGGGCTCATCGGGTTCGCTCCTCCCAGGTGCAAAGGTCAAGATCATCGATCAGCACGGCAAAGAAGTGACAGAATATGAGACACCCGGCGAACTATACGTTCAGGCCCCGAATGTTGTCTTGGGTTACTTGCACAATGAGAAAGCCAACGCAGAGACGTTTGTGTGGCACGAAGATGGCCGCTGGTTAAGAACAGGTGATGAAGTGCTCGTGCGGAAATCAGACCGTGGTTTCGAACATTTCTTCGTCGTGGACAGAATCAAGGAACTCATAAAAGTCAAGGTAAGCCCCCGGAACATCCTCCGAGGGTAAGTCCATCGCTAATTACCTATTACAGGGCCATCAAGTCGCTCCCGCAGAGCTGGAGGCTCATCTTCTCGACCACCCACACGTAGCCGACAGCGCAGTAATCGGCATCGTGGATGAGCGCGCAGGCGAAGTGCCACTGGCGTTTATCGTCAAGAGCAACGAAGCAAAGGGCGTTTCCGATGAGGATGTCACAAGGGCTGTCTGTGGGCATGTGGAGAAGCATAAGGCGCGACATAAATGGTTGAAGGGTGGTGTAAGAGTCTTGGATGCTATTCCCAAGTCGCCGAGTGGGAAGATCCTGAGACGGGTTTTGAAGGCAAAGGTTTTGGCGGAGAAGCCCGTTGCGAAGCTGTAGGATGAGCACAACTCTAAGAATAATTACTCGGTTACGAAGCGAGTGTATTGAGTCCATTGTACTAGAAATCTAACTGGCCAATTGCGTGAAATAGAACCGTTATTATCGGGCACAACGGGCACGACGGTCAGCAAACTCGAATGCATCAGCACTAAGCCAAATGATCCATGCAAGGCACCAAAAATACAGTCATCAACGGATTTCTTTTTTCTTTAAAAAGCTGACCATGATCCCACATCAATTTTTCGCTCTGCCAAGTGATAAAATACAAACACAATGTCTTCCTTAAGCAGCTCGTTGCTGCAGAATCTCGTGGCTGACGTGCGGGAAGGCAACTTCAGCTCATCAACGGTGTTGTACACAGCGGTTTTGGCGGCGGCTGTGGCTTTGTCCCTGCTGAATCGGCTGCTGACTCCCCGCATTGACCCACGCGAACCGCCCGTTGTGAAACCTAGAATTCCGTGGATTGGACACATCATCGGCGTCATTCGCCATCAGGCTGATTACAACAGGATACTTCAGTGCGTGTCTCTTTTTCGCAGCTAATCAATCGGCCCTCTCCCTAACATATACAGCGATGCGAACCCGGGTCTCCAGCTCGCGACGCTGCCGATGCTCAATGGCAAGCTCTACGTCGTCTTCGACCCCAATCTCCTCCAGACGCTCCTCCGCAACAAAACCGCCTCCTTCGAACCCTTTGCCATCGACTACGCCCAAAAGACCTTCGACCTGACCCACGAGACCTTTGCTAAAGTCAAAGTCCCCGGCGTTTACGATGAGTTCACCGATGCTATCCACGCGAGCTTCCAGACTGCTAGTCTGCACCAGATGAATGTTGAGTTCCTCGGCTGCATCTCTGCTAAGCTGGATCCTATGAGCAAGGGGACGATGCGCGCGAATGCGACGACCCATGGGAGGGAGAAAGTCGTGAATGGGGCATTGCAGATGGAGAACCTGTATCTTTGGTGTCGCGACGTCATGAGCCTTGCTACCACAAAGGCACTCTACGGCGACCACGATCCCTTCGGCCCCAACCCATCGCTCATCGAGGACATGTGGTGAGTATACCTTCCCAACGATATCTCCCATGGCTAACAATCGTAGGCTCTTCGAAGAATCCGTCCCGTACTTCCTCATGTCCCTCTTCCCCTCCATCACCATGCCGAAAGCCTACAAGGCGCGCTCAACCCTACAGACGATCGTGTGCGACTGGTATGCGGCGAACCACGACGTCAACGACCCGACCGTCTCCGCCCTTGTGCGCAACCGCGCCGCCTCCCTTCGCAAGAACGGCCTCACTGGTTACGAGATCGGAAAGTTTGAGGTCATCCTCCCCAACGTCGCGACGCTCAACGCCGTCCCTACCTTCTACTGGCTTCTCCTCTATATCCTCGACCGACCTGATCTTCTCGCGCGAATCCGCGCCGAGGCCGAAGCTGCAGCGGTGGTATCATGGGATAATGGCAAGCGGGCGGTTAGTTTCAACATTGCAGATTTCGAGGCGAAGCTCCCTCTACTTGTAAGCTGCTACCGCGAAACAATGCGCCTCGTCAACCAATCCGTCAGCATGCGCCGCATCTCTCAAGACATAACCCTCACGACCCCGGAAGGAAACACATATACTCTCAAGACAGGCACAGATATCCAGCTGCCCGCCGGCGTGGCGCACTACGAGCAGAGCGTCTGGGGCGACGACGTCAAGTCCTTCAACCCGGAGCGCTTCCTCGCATCCTCAAAGGGAAGCCCCGAAGAGGAGCGGAGGCGCAAAGCAGCGTACATCCCCTTCGGAGGCGGCCGTCACCTGTGTCCCGGCCGCAACTTTGCTTTCGCAGAGATCGTCGGTTTCGCGGCTTCTTTGCTCCTCGGCTTTGACATTGAAGCTGTTGGGATGGGCTTCGGGGATGTCACGAAGCTTGGGCCAAAGCTTGCAGGCGGGACGGTGCGGCCTGAGAAGTACGGCGCTGGATTGGGTGGGAGGATAAGTAGGAGGGAGGGATGGGAGAATGTTGAGTGGAAATTTGAGTGCTGAGGGATTTGATCTTAGTCTGGGGTCTATAATGTGATGCTATTATTTCTCATCCATGTTCGCTAATGCTAGTACAGTATAGCCCCGAGTATTTTCCTAAACAGACATAAAACCCTTGTTTCTCGTTGTTGCTATTTTTTTGCGAAATGCAGATAAAGAGCGCATTGGTGGTTTTCTTTTTGTCCTTTTATCCAACATTCGTGTACTCGTCATTTTGCGCCAGGTCGTATATTCCACAACGCAGCATCCACCCATCAAGACAGCCAACATCCCCTATGCCGAGGAGCTTTTATCCGTGTGTCCATTCTTCTCCGTCTTGGCAGCCTCAACAGGCGCCTTGTTATCGCCGGGCTGCAGGGGATATCCCCACGCAGGCTGGTAGAGCACGCGATGCCAGGGACTGTGAAGCCAGATGTCCTGGGGAATCTGCTGTTGCTGAGACTGGATGGTCATCATGGTGCGGTGGTCAAAGTCGTACCCTGTTGCGGGGATCGAGAATATCTCGATTTGGGAGGTGCGATCGGCGGTCCCCTGCGCTGATCTTGGGGTTGAGGCTGGTGTTGATACAGGGTCGCTTGTGGAGCTGTCCTGTTGTTGCTTGTCGCTTTTTGCTTGAAAGTTTTGTAGTCCACACATGATGATCGGTAGAGAGAGACGTAGTTTACAGCAAGTCCAAAAAACAACTCTTCCATCGTGGGTAAAGCCTATGTCAAATATATACCCCTTCTACCTCCAGTCCTCCACCAACGGCAGCATGCAAGCGGACTAATCCATTGTCTTTGTTTTTCCTGTCGCAGAAGCAATCACCGCCCCAGCCCTGTAATCATTCCCGTGTCGTGTGATTTCCACGACGAGACACACCTCCGGCTAGCAAGGGTTGCCAATATTTGTCTGGTCTCTCAAGCTGCAATTCGACGTGGACGATCTGCGCGGGAGCGGTCTAAGTGTATGCATTGCTGCCGAATACCGTCGAGGCTTGTGTAACACAGCGTTGGTGGAGAAGTGGCTGGAAGCCCAGCGCTGCCTAGGGCAGCACTCGTGTCATTCTGGTTTCAGTGAGGAGCGTAAATTTTCCAATCGCAGTAAAAGGAGCATGAAAAAAGTGAATCAGAAGGTTGACAACGATACGAAAGCCGTTGATCGCACCCGGGTCATGTACCCCGGCTTTGTATACTTGCTTTGTCCTTAACGCCCGCCTCTCGACTCCTCGAGCTATAAGAGGCTCGTTGGAGCAGGCCCCGACGCAGAAAAGCTGAAATCAAGTCTGAGGCTGAGACAAACATTAAAAGGCAGGGCCCAGTGTCACATGCAACACACTGAATCCGGGTAACCAGGGGATCTTGATCCAGTGCTACCATACCAGATTCTTCAGCTCTGAGCTAGCACGCTTTCTCTCTCCCTTTGATCTCTATCCAGGTAGCTGGAATGGCTAATGGATTATGTACAGGAGTAGCTTGGTCTCATATCAGAAGTAGAGATGTGATAGGTGATGGGGCACGTTTTACGGAGTAACACGGGCGAAAGACGGCTGAGATGGACGGCAGGGACGCCCTGCATTCATGGCTTACGGGGTAAAATACTGATGATGCCAAATGACGAATTTTGCGACATTGCATGTTACACAGAATATGTAGCCATCTTCCTTCATGCGTTTCTCATGCAATGAATCGCACAAATGTCGAGGGTAAAATAAATCAAAATTATCCATGAGCGCCATCAACCCTAACCACAATGCATCGGAGCCGAACCTGCCAAGACCTTTTAGGAATGGACATTTAAGCCTTAACAATTGTCCGAACAAACTGTAAATGTATGACCCGTCGTTGAGTTGAAGGCCAAGCTAAACCATGATCGATCCCGTTTGACGACGCCCTTATTACTCAGTGGCGGCTCAGCGGACAACGTAAAAAGCCGCAGTAACACTGACAAACGTCATAAACAAGCCAAAAATGTGGGATTGTCATGTTGGACTAGCATTTAATCCTGCTATTATCTCTCCATCAGCACCACTTCGGGAGCACCGGATCTGTAGTCTAGGGTAGATCTTCGATAAGCTTAAATGCGCAAAAGTCTATGACGCCACTCTTCACTGAAAAAGACAATCCTTTAACTGAACGCGCAAGACGCGCTCGGGCCCTTTCGCGCTTGGAAACATGTCCGAAAGACCGACTAAAGGAATATGCGAGCGGTTGTGTCGTCATAGATCTACCAGTAGTGAAAAATAAATGTCGTTTATTATGGTTCTGGAGCCCTTGCGGATAGACGGAGTAGAAACAAACTATCCCGGAGCATTCATCACCGTATCAGTGTGTACTTAGCTACACGTCTGTTACCATGGCTGACGAGAGACCTACGCCGAGGGATGAGGATATCCCTGGCGGTTATCCCGTGACGCCCAGTGTTAACTCAATTGACCAGTTGACACCGATGGGTAATGGTGCCGACACTGCTGATAGACTCGAGGCTGGGTATGGGTTTGGTGCTGCGGGCCGTGAAACGGACACTGCGGCTGGATATCACACCTACGACCATGTCACGGCTGATGCTGGGCACGGCACTTCAGCGGCGCCAGCGGCAATTGGTGCAGCTGCAGGGGGCTATCTAGCATCTCAGCAGCCCCAAGCCGCGGCCCCAGCTCAACAGTCCTACAACCACCACGACAACAATACGCTGCCCAACTCTCAAAACAGCACTACACCTCAATATCAGCACGACACTGCACCCGTCGCTGCACCCATCTTAGGTCACAACTCATCCTCGAGCACAGTTCTCCCCCGTGAGACATCAACCGACACCCGCAACCATGCCCTCCCTACCAAAGAAGCGCATTTACCATCCGACGCATCCCCCGACGAACCCATCTTCGCACCCATAAAATCGCACACCGAGAACCCCGAGAAACCTCCCCTTGAGAAGCGAAACTCGCGCCGCACCGAAGAAGACCTCTTCCGCGTGCTGTCGCGCCGCAAGACAAACGCCAGCACCCCCGCCGAGAAGGACGACGAGAATGAAGACAACGAAGAGCTCGATAGGCTCATGTCGCGCATCTTTGGCCAGAAGCGCCAGGAGCAGAGCGAGGAGGAGAAGACCCGCCACAGCGGTGTTATCTTCCGTGGATTGACCGTTCGTGGTGTTGGTCTGGGATCGAGTCTTCAGCCTACTGTGGGAGATTTCTTTATGGGCCTTCCGCGGAAGCTGGGAAAGCTCTTCACCCAAGGTCCTAAAGCTGCGCTCGCTAAACCGCCTGTTCGCGACCTCATCAGCAACTTCGACGGCTGTGTGCGACCGGGTGAATTGCTTCTTGTGCTGGGCCGTCCTGGCGCGGGTTGTAGTACGTTCCTCAAGACCTTCTGCAACCAGCGCGCAGGCTTCGAATCTGTTGAAGGAGATGTTACTTACGGTGGTACCGACGCGGGAACCATGGCGAAGGACTTCCGTGGTGAGATCATTTACAACCCCGAGGATGATCTTCACTATGCGACGTTGTCTGTCAAGCGTACCCTCACCTTCGCTCTGCAGACGCGCACGCCTGGAAAGGAATCCCGTCTAGAGGGCGAGACACGACAAGACTACGTCCGCGAGTTCCTCCGTGTGGTTACAAAGCTCTTCTGGATTGAGCACACCCTCGGCACAAAGGTTGGCAACGAGTTCATCCGTGGTGTATCAGGCGGAGAGAGGAAGCGAGTCTCCATCGCCGAAGCAATGATCACCCGTGCTTCAGTGCAGGGCTGGGATAACTCCAGTAAAGGCCTCGACGCCAGCACAGCCGTCGAGTACGTCAAGTCCATCCGAGCAATGACCAACATGGCCGATACCTCCACGGCTGTATCCCTGTACCAAGCCGGCGAACAGCTCTACGACCTCGTCGACAAAGTCCTCCTCATCGACCAGGGCAAGTGTCTCTACTACGGTCGCGCGGAGGATGCGAAGAAGTACTTCCTCAACCTCGGCTTCGACTGTCCCGAGCGATGGACCACGGCCGACTTCCTCACCTCCGTGACGGATGAGCACGAGCGCAGTATCCGTGACGGCTGGGAGAACCGTATTCCACGCACGCCGGAGGACTTCTCTGATGCTTACCGCCGCAGCGAGGATTACCAGAAGAACCTGCGCGACATTGACGACTTCGAGCGTGAGCTCCAAACTCTCGCCGAAGAACGTCGTCAGCACGAGTCGGAAAAGAGCAAGAAGAAGAACTACGAGATTTCCTTCTTCAAACAAGTCATGGCGTGTACGCACCGTCAATTCCTTGTTATGTTCGGCGACAAGGCTTCTCTATTCGGAAAATGGGGCGGTCTCTTGTTCCAAGGCCTCATTGTCGGTTCTCTTTTCTTCAACCTCCCTGATACAGCCGCAGGCGCGTTCCCCCGTGGCGGTGCGCTGTTCTTCCTACTTCTCTTCAACGCCCTGCTCGCGCTGGCTGAGCAGACAGCTGCGTTCGAGTCAAAGCCTATTCTTCTCAAGCACAAGTCCTTCTCGTTCTATCGTCCCTCGGCGTTCGCCATCGCGCAGACGGTCGTGGATGTGCCGCTTGTGTTTATCCAGGTCATCATCTTCAACGTCATCATTTACTTCATGGCCAACCTTGCTCGCACGGCGTCGCAGTTCTTCATCTCCAACCTCATCCTTTGGTTGGTGACCATGGTGACGTACGCCTTCTTCCGCGCCATCTCTGCGTGGTGTGGCACGTTGGATGTCGCGACGAGGTTTACGGGTGTTGCTATTCAGATCCTTGTTGTGTATACCGGCTATCTCATCCCGCCTTCCTCGATGCACCCATGGTTTGGGTGGTTGCGATGGATCAACTGGATCCAGTACGGCTTTGAGTGTCTTATGGCTAATGAGTTTGCTTATCTCGATCTTCAATGCGAGGCGCCATACCTTGTCCCGCAGGGCCCCAACGCCCGGCCTCAGAACCAGGGATGTACACTTGCAGGCGCATCCCCTGGCTCGACCACCGTGTCTGGAGCTGCGTACATCGAGCAATCTTTTACCTACACCCGTTCTCATCTGTGGCGTAACTTCGGCTTCCTGTGGGCTTTCTTCCTCTTCTTCGTCTTCCTCACTGCTCTCGGCATGGAGCTCATGAAGCCCAATGTCGGAGGCGGTGCCATCACTGTCTTCAAGCGTGGCCAAGTCCCCAAGAAGGTTGAGGAGTCAATTGCCACTGGTGGTCGTGCCAAGGGCGACAAGCATGACGAGGAGTCCGGTCAGGGCAACCCTGTCGCTACTGGTGACGCTGAGCGTACCAAGAGTGATGAACAGGTTACTCAAGAGGTTGCCAAGAACGAGACTGTCTTCACCTTCCAGAATATCAACTACACCATTCCCTTCGAGAAGGGTGAGAGGAAGCTTCTACAAGACGTCCAAGGTTACGTCCGCCCCGGAAAACTAACTGCTCTCATGGGCGCCTCTGGTAAGTCCCCCAATTGTACTTCGTTGTCATCCTCTAATATTCCTAGGCGCCGGCAAAACAACACTGCTCAATGGTCTCGCCCAACGTCTCAAATTTGGCACCATCACCGGTGACTTCCTAGTTGACGGCCGTCCCCTTCCCAAGTCCTTCCAGCGCGCCACCGGTTTCGCTGAACAGATGGACATCCACGAGCCCACCGCCACCGTTCGCGAAGCCCTGCAATTCTCTGCCCTTCTACGTCAGCCTAAGGAAGTCCCCAAGGAGGAGAAGATGGCTTACTGCGAGACCATTATCGATCTTCTTGAGATGCGCGATATTGCTGGCGCGATCATTGGTACTGTTGGCCAAGGTCTCAACGCCGAGCAACGCAAGCGCTTGACCATCGGTGTCGAATTGGCTTCCAAGCCTGAACTGCTCATGTTCCTCGACGAGCCTACGTCTGGTCTCGACTCCGGCGCTGCCTTCAACATCGTTCGTTTCCTCCGTAAGCTCGCAGACGCAGGCCAAGCTGTCCTATGCACCATCCATCAACCCTCCGCCGTCCTCTTCGAGAACTTTGACGAGCTCCTCCTCCTCAAGTCAGGCGGTCGCGTCGTCTTCCATGGCCCCCTCGGCCATGACTCCGAGAACCTGATCAACTACTTCGAGTCCAACGGCGGTCCCAAGTGTCCCCCTGAAGCCAACCCTGCTGAGTACATGCTCGATGCCATCGGCGCTGGAAACCCTGACTACGATGGTCAAGACTGGGGCGATATCTGGGCCGATTCTTCTGAGCGTCAGAAGCGATCGCAGGAGATTGAAGAGATGACTGAACGCCGTCGCAACGTTGAACCTTCAAAGAGTCTCAAAGACGATCGCGAATACGCCATGCCGCTGTCGACACAAACATGGGCCGTAGTCCGCCGCAGCTTTATCTCGTACTGGCGCTCTCCGGATTACATATTCGGCAACATGATGCTGCACGTTGCGACGGGTCTCTTCAACTGTTTCACGTTTTACAAGATTGGCTTCGCATCCATCGACTACCAGAACAGACTCTTCTCCATTTTCATGACCCTCACCATCAGTCCCCCTCTTATCCAGCAGCTTCAGCCCGTGTTCCTCAAATCCCGCCAGATCTTCCAGTGGCGAGAGAACAACGCCAAGATCTACAGCTGGTTCGCCTGGACAACCGCTGCCATCATCGTCGAGATCCCATACCGTATCGTCGCGGGCGGTATCTACTTCAACTGCTGGTGGTGGGGTGTCTTTGGCTGGCGCGCGTCGAGCTTTACGTCTGGCTTTGCCTTCCTCCTCGTCCTCCTCTTCGAGCTCTACTACGTCAGCTTTGGCCAAGCCATCGCCGCCTTCGCGCCAAACGAGCTCCTCGCCTCCCTCCTCGTTCCCATCTTCTTCCTCTTCGTCGTCTCCTTCTGCGGTGTCGTCGTCCCGCCCCAGGGCCTTCCCACCTTCTGGCGCGAGTGGATGTACTGGCTCACGCCCTTCCACTACCTCCTCGAAGCCTTCCTAGGCGTTGCCATTCACGACCAGCCCGTGCGATGCGAGCAGGGTGAATTTGCGCGCTTCGAACCTCCCACCGGTCAATCGTGCAACGAGTACGTGCAGCCGTTCATTCAGAGAGCTGGTGGGTATGTCGAGACTGGCGCAGATGGATACTGTGAGTTCTGCCAGTATGCCACTGGTGACGAGTTTGGCGCTGGGTTCAGTGTTTACTACCGCAATATTTGGCGGGATTTCGGTATTTTCTGCGCATTCATCGCGTTTAATTATTTTGTGGTTTATGTGGCTACGTGGATGCGCTTCCGTGGGAAGAATCCGTTCAAGGGGTTGTTACAGAAGAGAAAGTCTTGAGAAGGGGAATGTATGTGGATGGGTTGGCAATAGATTCACATATGCTTTAATTAAACGTAATAGAGTTGTAGAATGCTAATTATTCTTGTCATCTGACTGGAAAGATTGATCCTTGACTTGTAAAACGGTAGAATTACTATCTACGCTGGTTTGGCGGCTGGGTTAGGTGAATGAATCAAAGTCCGGGAGTCTTTCGCAAAATAAGGGATCTCTGATAGAACTTTGTGGATATAAACGGATTTAAGCTTAAGTCTGCGGATCAACGTCAGCATGCAATCTGCACGCCAGCCGATGGATTTTGTGGAGATATTCGTGCTTCCGCGCCGCATAAATTTGTAACAGTTACTGCAAAGGCTTCTTCTGGCAAATGACGTCTGAATCACAATCGCTTTCGCTTACGGTTATACTTAATGAGAAATGAAGTAACCGATTGTCTTGTTTTATGTTGTATCAACGCTTATTGCATTGAGTTAACCATTCTGGCTTATCGCGTCGCGTCTTCTGGGGAAGCACCGTTGGACCCACTATCCAGCAGCCGAGCCGAGGCAAATCCACTTGCTACCGAGTTTATTAACCGTATTCCATCAAAAACAATCATAGACTGTAACAATATCTCTCCCGCATCGAATTATATCAGCAAACATTATAGCCTAAGATGGCACCAACTCTCGCTGATCAGGTCACTGTCGACCAAGTCGGAAAAGGTGAATATGTCTCCCGCCTTAATCCCATCCGCATGGGCAACGCCCTACCAATCGCCTATGGAGGATGCACAGCAGCCGTCGCCACTAACGCCGCCTGCCGTACCGCTCCCCAAAACATGTCCCTCTATTCCGTCCTCGGCCACTTCCACGGCCCTGCATCTACCGACAAGAAGCTGCATTGCAGCGTGACAAACATCAGAGATACACGCTCCTTCGCCACCCGCAGAGTCCAGGTCAAGCAGCAGCAGCCCAACGGCGAGTTTCGCGTTTGTATGGAGCTGCTGGCAGACTTTCACGTGAAAGAGCCCGATACGCTGGCCTACTCTGCCCCTACGTGCTCAGCGTGGCCAAGACCTGAGGATTGTCCTGACTTAGGCACGTTGATCAAGGGCCTGTTGGATAAGGGTAGCGTTACCGAGAAGCAGGGCAACGAGTTCGCTACATCTTTTGGTGCGAATGCGGATTTCTTCGAGACCAGATACTGTACAGATGGCGTCTCCGCGCAGAACCTCGCAGGAGCTGCGAAAAACACCGTCACAACGCAGGACGATCGCCATATCACTGAGAAAGTGTCTGCAGAGTGGCAGCGAGCACTGGGATCATTGGAGACGTCAGTGGACAACATGAGCGCCCTTGCATTTCTGATGGATGGCGGGTTATCCTTTCTACCGTTGAGCCACGGCCACATGTGGTTCGACGACACGGTAGCCTGTTCGACTCTGGACTTTGCACTGCGCATCTTTGTTCCCGAGGTTAAGATGGGCGACTGGCATATCAAAGAGCGTACGACGTCGCGAGCTGGGGGCAATAGGACGTACTCGGAGGGGAAGTTGTTTGATCGGCATGGGAATTTGATTGCTTCGAATACTCAACAGTCCATCATGAGGATCAAGAAAGGGGTCAGTGTGCCCAAGCTTTGAGTGGATAGACAGGTGGTATTTTTTGTTGTTTTGTTAAAGGGAGTATGTAATATTATTAGAAGTGAATCATTGTGTAGAACCTGATCCAAGTTTTCATACTCCCCTGTTCTGCTATACGGGCTTCATTCAATGCCACACTAGATATTCTGCATCGCCTTATCCTCACTTGCATAATGTCTAAGCCCCTGCCATTCCCTCTGCGTTACCACGAAATGATAGTCATATGTTTGAAACTTGAAACGGTTTCTTTCGATGAAGCACTTTGGCGATCGGAGACGGTCTGGCGTGAACCGACACGGCACGTTACCTTAATCCGTAGCTTGCGCCCAAACCCGAAATACCTCGGGCAACTGTTTCGAATTACTCGAGATTGTGCAATGTGTTCAATCGAGTTCGTTGGTGTAGTAACACATCTACGGAGTAAGGAACGACGATTTCTTTACGATATCAAGAAAAATGCACTTCAGGTTGTGATTGTCGCCCACTGTGCGCATCTCTCCAGCCCTGAGAATCACATAGATCTAATCATACTTTATGGAGTTATCTATCGGGTACGCTTGACAACTTTCTTATTAAACCACAAAAATAGCCTAAATATAGCAATTTGGCTTATATAAGACGCATGCTGACATTACATTTCCCCGCTAGAAAAGGAACTCGAGATATCAACAGTATCCGCGATTATACCAGTAGACTGTAACTGGCATGAAAAGGGACAAGAGAGATTTAATATAATCTATCACAATGTCGACTATCAAGGAGCGCCATCCAGAGCTATTTCTGCCCATCAATTATGAAAGCCCACGAGGCAAGACCCGAACTATCCCATTGCAAGCATTATGCTTAGGCTTCAACCGCACCGGCACAGCAAGTGAGTATCCTCTACTATCAAGTTTAACTGCACTCACTAACGATAAAGCTATGTCTGCCGCACTTGAGCAATTGGGTCTGCCCTGCTGGCATTCCTTCCACCTTCTCAAAGCCAACTTTGGCGATAACGAGATGTGGCAAGAAGCAATCGACAGAAAGTTCTTTGGCAAAGGCGAACCTTTTGGAAGACGCGAGTTTGATGAGCTGCTCCATTCGTTTGGCGCTGTGAGCTCTGATACCCCTGCTATCGCGTTCGCGGACGACTTGATAAAAGCATATCCAGAGGCAAAAGTCATTCTGGTTGAGAGAGACATCGACGAGTGGTATGAAAGCTACATGCATGCCATAATCGGAAATATGTTTAGTCCTTTCGCCACGATTGTCTATTATCTGGATAGAGCATACATTCACAAAATTGGCAAAGTTCACAAGAGCGTTGTGGCTGGATGGGGAGGCATACGATCTCGGAAGGATGCGGAGGCCAAAGCTCGAGACAACTATCGCAAGCACTACGCCATGGTTCAACGTCTCACCCCTCCTGATCGACTGCTGGAGTTCAAGCTTGACCAAGGTTGGGAGCCTTTGTGTAAGTTCCTAGGGAAGGACGTTCCAGAGACGGAATTTCCGCGATTAAATGATGGCGCTTGGTTTGATGAGAAGGCTAGTATTCTGTTGCAGCAGGGGATGAAGGATGGTTTGGTTAATGCTGTGCCTTGGCTGGTTGTTATCTTTGGCGCGTGTTACTGGTACTTGTCAAGGGATTAGTCATGTTTTACGTAAATCATACTGAAGCACAACATAGAGCAAGTAGTTTATCTTGCAACATCAATAGTAAACATATGGTTGAACTTTAATCTCTTCTATCATATACCTCTATAGTTGGATAAGTTCAAGATAAAAGCCACGCCACTATGTTCCTACAAGATGAGCATTATATTCCAATGTTCTCACATGTGCCAGTTTCTAATCCTTTCGACCTCATAGATGGCTGAAAACACCGAGACCTATAATGCTTGGCCTCATGCTTCTCTTATTGACAAGTGTATTGAAGTATGACATTCATTCTGTGGAAAGGCTATATATACGTCGCTAACTCAACAGGCGAAGATTAAAGGCCTTGATTTAATCCTTCCAAAGTATCCCATCCAATTCGTTAGCTAGTGTTTATTTTGGTCACGATTTAATACCAAAGAACTTAAACAAGCAAGCAATCTAACACTGCATCATTGCTGGTTCTGAGTATCGCTTTTCCCTTGACTATGAAAAGTCTGGAAATCTGCCCCATCAAGGCAGGAAAGTAAGCTGGGGAATTATACTGCATAAAGCATGTAGAGTGTTAGCGATGCGAATTCCCGCGTATTGAGCTACAAAATTAATGCTTTATGTCGGAGCCGGGATTGAACAGAGCACCACCCGAGACGGTGTGAAATGTCCCTTGCCAAACGCACAGTCCCAACTCGTCAGCGATCTCTTTGCAGCTCCACCGTCTAAAAATGGAACATTCCATTGGAGCTTGTCAACAAGTACCGGGACCAGACCCGGCAGAACTCCATAAAGCCCCAGCAAAAGCCTAGCAAGGACCATCTCGTATTCATCAGTTATTCTCCGCAGGCCCACTAGCCATTGCTGGGATTGAGCCTTGGCCTCGCCATTCCCGTCCACGGAGAAACTGACTGCTTTACCGCCAATTGTTCAGTGGTCCATGCATGACGTAAGTGCCGAAGACGATCCCCTGACTATAACAACGGTGAGATAGGGGAGGTCTTGATATATATGCATATCCAATATATAAGACCATCCAGTCTCGCATTCATCTTTCTTCACTCACCACTCACACTCATCTCCTCACATAACTACAACCTTACAAACAACTCCATCAACTCTTTCACCGCCAACATGCAGTTCAAGAACCTTATCCTCACTCCTCTCGTCGCCGCTGGCATCGCCTCTGCCGCTCCCAACCCCGACGTCGAGGTCTTCCAGGCCATCGCTCTCCGCTCCGCAAGCCCCGTCCACCACACCTACCTCCAGGCCTCCAAGAACAGCCTTTTCCTGAAGCTCAAGGACCAAGGCGCCTCTTGCGACCGCGGCGTCAAGGCGGACGCTGCTACCTTTTCCATCAACAAGAAGACCGGCGAGGTCCTCCTTTACTCCAGCAGCAACCCCCGCCAGCAACTCTTCACCGACCGTTCCGGTATGGGCCAGGGTGTTCTCCAATACCGAACTGGCGCTCAGCCTCTCTGCACCCGCTGTGAGCAGGACAAGTGGGCCATCAACAAGGACGGTCAACTTCAGTACGATGGCAAGGACTTCCGTGCCTGCCCTCTGGAGGACGGTTCTTACTCTGTCTGGATCAGCGCTGGTGTTGACAACCCCGCTGGTAACAAGGACTGCATTCCTTTCACTCTCACTGCTTCAGAGGTCGACGAGCCTGTTGGCTGCCTCTACACCCAGCAGGGCCAGTAAGCTTTAGGCTCTGATATATCAAAAGATTCTTGTATCTAGAATAACTTCTGTCTATATTATTTTATGAATTATTACGTTTGGAATCTGTTTTCTCGCTACCTGCAGTCCTGACACCCTAACGCTGTTTGTCTATATCTTCGTGAATATGTTAATTCGGCTACGCCACGTGGCGGAACACTAGAAAAATAAAACATGGGCGGATTTGCAAAGTTTGTGTTAGTAGCTACAAGCTCGGTTCTCATTCGGCGGTCCTGGATGATATATAAAACGTGGGATTTGATTCTAGAAAACCACCAGGCCCGTGACGCTTCCGAACGGCAGAGGCCGCATAGCAGGGCAAAGGAGAGACAATATTGAGGAATATTATTCTGATAATATAATTAAATGACTATTACATATAAGAGGAGTGAACTGCAAACTAGCTTACTGGCCATTTTAACCGGCCAGTCTAGTATTAGCTACCAGTCTCGTGGGATATCAACAGTAACCTTTCTTTCCGATAAGACAAATATTTATAGCGCTATCCATTGTTACAGCTGTGATCAGGTTGGAAATATGAGCTCTTGGGACTGAGTAAGGGAAGCTATTATGTTGGGTATTGTGTAGCCTTGATCTACGTACTTAGGTAGCTATCGAATAATGCAAGCCTTTTTATTGTCGTAGCGCTATGCCATATTTGAGTGTTTTAATATATATGTAAGAATAACTAAAGCATAAAACAAGTTTAGTACTATTAAAAACCAGTTAAATCTTATCCTTCCAAGCTAAGACAAAGACATATAAGACCTTCTATAATGGTTTACTTCGGATGAGCCTTAGCGACTAAGCCGAAACCGGGAGTATATTAGACCTGGTAATAACTTTCCACTCGGCATCAATAAACAACAACCTTTACAAAGAGGGAGCCAATGTACTCAATGCACGTCTTTAGGAAGCAAGCAACCTTTGGGGAGTTTCTAGTACTACACAAACCGGATAAGCTACCTCTCCCTGGTCGTTGATTGACCAACTTCCATGGTATGTGTAACACCCTTTCGTAGCTCTGAGGACTACAGAGGCATTGTATACTAATATGGAAGGCTATGCAGACATGTAAGGTTAGCATTGGCTGAGCTTTTGGTGAAATTGGACTAGGGGACACCTTCCCTCATTGCTGTTACAATATGATTTCTTGGCTATGAATATTTCAATCTGCTAAGAAATTCTACTGCAACCCCAGCAATAATACCGAGGTTCACTTTAAGCATCTTGGTTCTGATACCATTCGCAAGATAATCTCAAACTGGGTTAGCGGCCCTGAATGTCTTGCAATTTAACAGCTCGGCAGTGCTAGGGACGCGGGAAGTTTAGCTTAACGGGAAGAAGCAAGACTAAGACTATTATTCCTCCAGTAAGCAAGAGCTCATGACAGTGGCTGACCTTACTGTTCGGTTTAGTTCCGCAATACACATCGCCAGAGTCAATGGTAGGGTAACAAACCACGATCAGACTTTCCCAAAACGATGCACAGTAACGAGAGGTCCGAAAGGCTACTACTCTAATAGAATAGTTTTAGAGACAATGCATTAGATGTGATTCGCTGGAATTCGAGTGATGGTGTTGTGAAATGCGGGGTCTTGGGTCTTCTGATGCCGTAGTCTTGGCTGACTATGTGTATCAATTTCCCCTCTTTGCAAAGGAGCCGAGGCATCGAGAAATTGGAAGAGTTAACCTAACAAGTTTGAGAGAAGGCTTGGACGATGGAAGTAATGTAAGTCGGAAATTCATGGGTGAGTAAAAGCGAAAAGGCTCTGTGTAATAAGATAAATAGAAGTGTTTGCGCCCTCACAATGAACTTGTTCTTCATCTCAGAAGCATTCCAATCATTCCGGGACTCAACAGCAACTCCAGTCAAACTCCATAAGAACCCAGGCACCAAGACGCAACTATGAAGTTCACTGCGATTCTTTCACTCTTTGCCGCTTCATCGGCTGCTTTTCCTACTCCCAATCCTCCTTCTGACCTTGAAGTCCGTCAGGCTGGAAGTATCACTCGTGACGATCTTTCCAATGGTGCTGCTTCTTCTTGCCCTCCCGTCATCTTTATCTATGCTCGGGGTTCTACTGAGAGTGGAAATTTGGTAAGTTGATTCGTTGATGATCTAAGGGTAGATTTGACTGACCTTTTAAGGGAACACTTGGACCCCGAGTTGCCTCTGGTCTTGAGAGCCGCTATGGCAGTAATGGAGTCTGGATCCAGGGTGTAAGTCATCTTTCACCACAGCAGACAATATCTTAGCTAACTCTTTTGCTCCAGGTCGGTGGGGCATACCGCGCTACCCTTGGGGACAATGCTCTCCCTCGAGGAACCTCCTCAGCAGCCATCAGGGAAATGATCGGTCTCTTCAACCTTGCCAGCACGAAGTGCCCTTCGGCCAAGATCGTAGCTGGAGGGTATAGCCAGGGTGCTGCCCTTGCTGCCGCCAGTATCGAAGATCTCAGCACCAGCGTCCGCGACAAGGTAGTCGGCACTGTACTCTTTGGGTACACAAAGAACTTGCAAAACCTCGGTCGTATTCCCAACTACCCGAGAGAGCGCACTCTGGTTTTCTGCAATGTCGGAGACTTGGTCTGCACTGGTTCTCTGATCGTGGCTGCTCCCCATCTGCTTTATCAGGCTGATGCTTCTGGACCTGCTCCCGAGTTCCTCATCCAGCGTGTTTCTGCGTCTAACTAGGAATATCAGGCTGCCGCTTGGGCGCTGGAGAAGGAAGGTTGTTGAATGTTCTTGGGATGATTGGAGTGTGGAGAGACCCGGGTCTTGTTCTTCGGTATCGTTCATTTCGCTATACTTCTAGTCGCTCGTTTTGTTCGTTTTCCATTCCTATAAGTAGCTACTCACTTTGGACGCTGAGCGACCAACAATTCTTTTCCTTTCTGTCCATCTTAGTCCCACGAATACTGTGACATGATCTGGTTCAACTTTCCTTTTTCCGTAATGAAGCAGCTGGGTCCATATCTTTGAAAGGCCGGTAGGTATAGCTTTTTTAAAGACAAAGCCGCCTGCGAAGAGTAATATCTATGAACGTAATGAAGAAAGTGCATCTTCAGGCTTTGCCTGTATATATTTGAGGCTACCGCATTCACACTAAGAGAAACAAATGGCCCGCCGTTCATCTGGATTAGCAATTTAGTACGCCATTGATCAATGACTCGTATAGCCTGACTACTTGATGACTAAAAGTAAGAATGGAGAAGACCAAGAGGAAAAGCATGGTGCAGACTCGCTTTCCCTTGCCTAGGAACACAGCTTGCTGTCGGCATCAGTGTCTTGTACTTGGGAAAATATGAGAAGCAGACATTTAGCGTATGGATTACACGGTATCACCAGTTGCTGTATTCGAGAAGAGAACGAGGACCGCGTCCCCGCGAAGTCAAAAACGACGAGGTGCATCATGAAGAACATGGAATGCAGTTTAGCCAAGGGAGGACATTTACCAAATCTGGGTGCATGAAGCCAATAAAATAGGTAGTTGAGTCGTTCCAGACGGAATTTGGCGGACGTCAGTGTCGCAGAAGGCAAGGTAGGAATGAAGACTATCGTTTCGTTCAGTGCTGAACAAGGGGATGTGAGGGTCGTAACCAGTTACACAGACGTTGATATCAGGCATAACACTAAAGGTCCTGATACGCATAGAATCAATGTGACCTATGTCTGGGAACTGCGTTGTATTATCAACGGAATGTACGAATGGAAGGGAGGGATATTGATGGTGCGTTGAATCGGACAAATAGCTATGTTGAAAAAGAAGAAGAAGAAGAAGAAGAAGAAGAAGGAGAAGAAGCGGCGGATGCGAGTCCTCCCTATCCAGATGATCATCGGGTCCACAATCATGGGATGGACATACATGAAGCCGAAGAGAGTGACTTGGCCAACATCGACAGGTAACCGGGCAGTCCCATAATCACAATCCCCGTATAAATATGGGAGGAACGAAGCGAAACAGCCCCAGAAGTTACCACGGCAAAATTCATCGATCTAGAATTGTAGTTTGAGACGGGCAGCCCGTCGGAAAATTCTCACAGACGAGTCATGAAGACGGTAAGTGGCATCTTGCGATTGGCATGAGATGCACAAGCGATTGGATAAGTTAGTGACTCAGTCCAGAGATCCTCGGCTTGTTCGCGACTGATACCTAACCGCTTGTGTGGATTGGGTCATCACTGCTGAAAGGCTAGCCAGTGATATTCACCGTCTTGATGTCTTTGTCAAACTATAATTTATAATTTAGTAGTAAGAAACGTAACAACTTTCTGATGAGTTTCCACAATGTGCCTCACAAGACGCTAGAAGGCCCTGATGCTGATAGTAAGCTATTTAGCCTAGGCAAGGTAAATACTTGAGACTAGGTGCTGGTCTTCCTCTTCCTCTTGGTAGGTCTCTTCCGGAGGCTCTCTTCGGTCTTGAGGGAGGGAATTTCTAGCTACCCTTCGGCTTCCTCAAGCCGAGAGCAACCCAATCCCTCGCTTGCGGCTTTGGAGAGGAAGAGAAAGGGCCCGTGGGTCAGCAATGATCCAATACCTATCCATATTGATTAAATCTGCCCCATGGCCGGTCAGCTGTATGGGTGCTAAAGTTTAAGGCCCTCAATTTGAACAGGTAAAGCAGGGAAGTATGCCTTCTTTATTACGCTCATAAATATTACTCTTGATGGGCGGCTTGCCTGAGCACATAAGACATCAGACATGACTTGATCGGCCATGAAAGCCTTGCCCTACAAGCACATGGCTGTTATTCTGGATCTAATATTAATCAATTGAAAAGAGGAAGCAAACAAAGCCCAGAAGGGAAAGTAAAACAAATCATGGAGTCGCGGACCTTGTGATTCTTTCTTAGCGACTCCGATAATCAATGTCATTTCATTTTAGGGCAATTAAGTAAGGAGAGGAGTTCGCAGCCTCAGGACTGATAATGAAGCCTGAGGAACCGAGGCAGAAAGACGGGGTGTGTGGCCGCACGCCCACGCTAATGATCCTGACTAGATCCTGGATTAGTGCACACACCCTCACACCTTGACCCCCCACGTTGGTTTCACACCCCTCGTTCCCCGGATTGTCCTCTGCGCAAGGGTCAATGTACACACCCTCAAGGCAGCCCTGGTTCGGCTACGACGATCTGCGACGGTGACGGTGGACATGGGAGCATCCCTGTTTCAAGCCTTTGTGGGGATGGAGAATTCCTATACACGTCCTTTGCGCGTGCTTTGGTGCTTCGAGGCATCGGCATGGTGATTGGCCGATTAATTGACTTCAAGTAAAATACTTGATTGCTGGCTTCACGAAAATCGGTGTTAAAGGTATATACATTGGGCCAAGGTACAAGGAGATAGCGACATCTTGGAGCGAGTTCAACTCATTTGTCTGCTTATCTCATAAGTTAACGA